>PVKS010039852.1:0-16988 GCA_004027875.1 Aplodontia rufa | reverse complement strand
AAACAACTTTAAATGTTAAGACATAAAACAGCATAAAGCTTATATTCCTTTTTCTTGGGTTTCTTTTCTAAAGATCTATCCAGCTTACTGTGAAGAAGTTCCAAGCAATATGTGGGAAGACCCACTTGTGAAGGAACTGAAGAACTAAATTCAGTAGCTCAAAGCCTCAGTGGAACTCAGAGTTAATTGTCAGCCTCAAATTAACAACTGACCGAGTGACCATTTTAAAGTGGATATACCAGCAACTTCAACTAACAATCAATTTAAGATAGGTCAAGGCTTTTTTATGGAAGAATAAAGATCTAGGAATTATTAATGCCTATTTTTCTCTTTATTTTTTTGAAGACTGAGAGAATGAGAGAGAGAGAAAGAGATAATCAATTTTATTTAATTTTATATGGTTCTGGTTTCTCTAACATCCAGTTGTATATGTGGTGCTGGGGTTTGAACTCAGGTTCTCATGCATAGCACTCAAGCAATTGAATCACCGAGCCATCACTCCAGCCCCCATTACCTTCTTTTTAGGCAAAACTAAACATATGCCTCCAATATGAATGATCATGTATGAGTTTCTAAATGTAAATGATAAATTATGTAGGCTGAATACAGTATTTTTCTGGTAGTGTTGTACATTATTACTACTTGTCATAAATGTCCAGTTCTCTGTTTCTTAATATAAAAGAGTGTTGTATCAAATGACCAGATAAATAGCTGTCACAAATATTCTTTTGGCTTTCATTTTCCAGAAATACTTAATCACTTTTATTTAAATCTCCAGGTTACATTTTCAATAACAGGATAATTATCAAATATCTTGTAGATCTGGAAGGGTTCATAACATCAAAGAAACCTGGAATGGTAAGGAAACTTTTAGCAGAGGGATGCCTTGTAGTTACCTGGTCCCTGAGAAGTAAACAAAGTTAATGTAATAGTCTGCTGAGAATTTTAGATTGTTGGTTCACTCAGATTAACCTAGCCTCACTGAACTATTCTAATAGCATTATATCTTGCACCAATAAAAATAAATAAATAAATAATTAATAAAACATCTCAGAAATAGTTACCTTTTTGTAACATATTTTAATCATATTTTAGGCAATTAACTCTAAACTAGCTATATAAAATGAACAGCCTGATATATCTATAAGAAGTAAAAACATGCTCACATTTCAGATACTTTGTGTTGCTAAATCATTACAAAATTGATATCAGCTTTATGACCTGAATAATTCAATGTCTTAGCAGAAACATAGATAATGAAAGTACAATTATTATTGTTGAGAGATGATGCAATAAGTATTTTGCAAAATAGTAAATTCAAATAGGTAAAAACACTTTCAAAATATATTTTCAGCTTAACATTTGATCACCGTGTGAATTAAATGATTTATATTCTGGTACTGTTATTTTTTCTCCTTGCAAAAATATTTAGCTAATGCCTTGTCCTGTCTGGAGGATTCAAGATGTCTTCATTCACACATCTATCACCTTGGCAGCAAAGGCCAGAAGACTGCACTTATCTGGGCTATATATAATCTCTATCTCTATCTGTAGTCTCAGAATTCCTGCATGTCATATGACTTGCAGAGTACTTTGGGGCTTCAAAGGGCAGAGGATCTGTAAGGCAGAAGCAGAAGTTTACAGTCCTTTAAAGATTAGGCTTCAAGGTGTCTGGAGAGGTGGCTTAGCAGTAGGAGCACCTGCCCGGCATGCGTGAGGACCCAGCAACGCATACACAACATACACAACTATGTGTCAGAGAAACAAAGGTCAAAAGAAAATATAAAAAAAATTGACTCTCTCTCTCTCTTTTGTTTTCTCTCTCTCACCCTCTTTATCTCTCACACTTCCTCTTTCTGTCTCAAGAAAAAAATAGTGGGCCTCAAATCTGGTATATTTTCACTTTATTATGTTTTAGTTGTCAAAGCAGTAATGGAGTTTACCCAAATTCAATGTCAGTGTCATATACCTTCTCAATTAGTATAATATCAAAGAATGTGTGTGCATATTTATTCTGTCATACTGTCCTGTATAGCTTATACAACTTCTGATGTTTAAAATTATGATGAAGTGAAACATTTAGTAAAGCTGAAAATACACTTTGGCCAAATAATTTCATCACCATTTTCATCACTACTAAATGAATAGCATAGCTTTTGCTCTGTTCATAATTGGGGCTTGAAAGTGTGTCTGATATCAGTCTAGGTGTCAACAGATGAATGGATAAAGAAAATGTGGTATATATACACAATGGAGTTTTATTCAGCCATACAGAAAAATAAAATAGTACATTTTGGGGAAAATAGATGTAACTCGAGAGCATTATGTTAAGTGAAATAAGACAAACTCAAATTCCCATTCATATTTCCATTCACATATGGAAGAGAGAGAGAGAGACAGAGAGAGAGAGAGAGAAACATAAGAAAAAGGTGAAGGGGGCAATTTCATGAAAATAGAAATGAGATCAGGAGATAAGGGAAGTGGATGAAAAGGGGAAGTACTGCTGACCAAAGTACATTGTTATACTGTGTGCATGTACAAATACAGTTATAATTTCACTGTTACTGATGAATTATCAATAATTATCCTTTAGTATATGTAATGAATTCTGCTACTATATATAATTATAATGCACCCCAAAATAAACAAATATGTCTGGTCTCCATTGCTTACTCAGGTTTGGGGTAGATAACAGCACTCAAAGTTCAGTTTAAGGGATTTTAGACTCTGTGAACTACTAGTGTATGGTATTAATGATGGGAAAGACTATTCTGAATCTTTTTTACAACATCCTTCTTAGTCAAATTGCTTTTAATACTATTTTTTTCATATTTAAACAGTTTTTTTCTCTTTCATATGTAGAAGCAGTTTTTATACTAATGATTTTAGATTTCGCTCTGGGTTCTGGAGCAGAGGTTCAGCTGTATGGCACTTGCCTGGCATGCACAAGGGCACGAGTTCAAACACCAACACCACATACACAACAAAGTTGTTGCAGCAAAGAAAGCCACATGAAAAGCTAAATAAGGTTGATTCCCTATCTCTCTCTCTCTCTCTCTCTCTCTCTTTAAAAAACATTTCACTCTGTTATATAATTTTGAAATATTTAATTTTTAATTTTTCATATTGAAATTTAAAGGTATCTTTACAAAATACATTTTCTGGTACTCAAAAGTTCCATGTTTGGTGTATAGATTATGAATTCAAATTCTAGATTAATAAATTCTCCCCATCCTAAGTTTATGCTATTACTTTACTAAATTTCTCCTCCTAATATTAATATTTGCTATTATATTGATTAAAATTGCTACTATTATTTATGACACATAATTCTAATATCACCATTACTAGATTTTATATTTAATTGTAGAATATCAATTTTATGTATATCTCTTTTTTTTGTTCCACAAGGACAGAAAATGACACTACCATTTCAACTAATACAACACTTTTTTATGCCATAATTTGCAACTTTTATTTTATCCCATTATAGGTGTTTAAACGCTAATTTATGTACAGATTTTCTACTCTATCCCTATTATACATGCATAAAGAGGAAAACATAAGGGGAATATTGATTAAAATATTCCTAACATCACTTACTAATAAAATCCTTTTAGTCTGATAGATAATGCAGTTGTTCTGAATCTTTTTCAACTCAAAACAATAGATTTATGAATTTTGTCACATAATATTGAACTCTTTGATTTACAGAGAGATCCACTACATTCTACCAGATTATTTTAGTTGTCTCAGGCACGTATTGGTAAATTTAAATGACTTCTTCTCTTGCTTTTACTAGTATGTGTCAATGGGCTCATATTCTAATATCAAATGGTTTTATAATCTTTTTTGAATGAAATCTCAAAGAATATAGCTGTTGTGGTTTGGGTATGGTTTGATTACTCCCCACGTCTTCATTATTATTAAGCTTTGGTTCCCAAGCAGAAGCTATTAGGAGATCAATAGCCTTTAAGGGGTGGGCCATACTGGGTAGCCTTAGGTCACTGAGAGTATAATGTTTAAAATGAGTTCTCATAGGACTCTGGTAGTTCTCACAAAAATATTGAAATAAAAATCTGAATTTGGTTCAGTTCAGCTCATTTTATTCACTTTCACTCTATCTGTTTCTGGTTAAAGTTGTAATCACTTTGCTTGCCCCTACATGTGTTCCCGCCATTGCTCCACATGCCATGAGGTGAAGCAACCATGCGGTGTCCCTTGGTTGGACTTTCAGCCTGAAAAACTGTGAGCTAAGTAAACCTCTTTTTCTTCATAAGTATCTGTGTCAAGCATTTTCTTTTTCTTTTTGAGAGAGAGAAATCAATTTTATTTCATTTTTCATGTGGCTTTTATTGTTCCAACAGTTCTCTATGTACGTGGTGCTGGGGTTCAAACCCACATTCGCACACATGCCAGGCAAGTGATGTAACCACTGAGCCACCATTCAGGCCCAAGCATTTTCTTATAATCACAAAAGACTGGATAGATAATACATTAAAATTGTTACCAGGAGTGGGTATTAACTATACATGAAAATGTTCAAGTGTATTTGGAAAGAGACTGGTATAGATTAGAAGAATTTAAAGGAGCAGGCTAGAAAAAGCCTAGAATGCTATATAGTTGCAAATTACAGGTGAGTACTAAAGGCTCAGAATATCAGAAGGCTGATATAGATGTGGACAGTAAAATGCATGTTAAAACAGTCCTGTATGGGGCTCTAGTGGTGGCTCAGCACTCATGGTGCTTGCCTGGCATGTGTGAGGGCACGGATTCGAACCCTAGCACCACATACACAGGGACATGTCAGAGCAATGAAAGCCACATGAAAAAACTAAAGAAAATCGATTCTTTCTCTCTCTCTCTCTCTTAAGAAAAAGATTCTGAATGGAATGAGGATTCTACTGGTGATTAAAGGGAAAAGTCACTCTTGTTATGTCAAAGAATCTGTAAACATTGTGTTCATGTCCCAAGATGTTGTAGAGGGCTGTTTTAGCCAGCTTTTTCATTGATGCCACTAAAGGATATGACAAGAACAAATTTAGGAGGAAAAGTTTATGTGAGGACTCATGGTTTCAGAGATCTCAGTCCATGAAAGGCCAGTTACATTCCTTGGAACTCAAGGGGAGGCTGAATATTATGAAGGAAGAGTGTGGAAGAGGGAAGTGGTTAAAAGAAAGGACATAGACTGCACACCAGATACAAAATAGATAACCCAAAGTCATGCTCCCAGTTACCTACTTTCTCCAGCCACACCCTAGCTGATTTCAGTCGCAGGGAATTAACTCAGTGATTGAATCAAGACTCTCATAACCCAAAAATTTTACCTCTGAGTCTTCCTGCATTGTCTCACATGAGCTTTTGGAAGACACTTTTCAACCAAACCATAACAAAGGCCAAAGTTAAGAATGATGGATAAGTTTATTTGGTGGAGGGGATTTCTAAACAATACAGAATGCAAGCTGTAGCATGGGTATTATTGGCCACATTTGGTAAGTTTTATAGGGAAAATGAGATACAAAAGGAAGCAAAGGAGAATGATTAGGGGAAAAAAATCACAGTTGCATCAGGTAAGGAGCAAAACATCTTAAATAGAGTTGGCCAAAGACAGGAATCATTCCTCACTAGCTAAAGTGATTAGGGTGGATAAAAAAAGAAGCCAAGAGGTTTCAGATGAACAATGGGAAAGATGTCTCAAGGGAATCTCAATGATATTGCATAGTGAATTGTTTCAGGAAAGAGCCTTAGGCAGCCTTACTGCTCAGGGTCAACTCAGGATTCTACCTTGCCAGTGAAATGTTCCATTGCTTCTTTAACAATGGTTTGCACTAGCCCAGGTACAGCTTAGGCTGGTGGCAGACATTGGAAACATTCCCTGATGCTGGTTTTGCAGGTGCACAAAATTGAGAAGTGTCGCGCCCCCTGCCCGCAGAGAGACACGACAACAAGCTCTGGTGCTTCAGTTGCCTCTTTATTTTTCTCCTTCTATTTTAAGTTCTCCAAACACTTTATTTTATCCATCTCTCTAGAGGCAAAGCTTTTACATCTCCTCTCACTAAAGTCCCTGCTTCTATTGCCAAGGCTTTTCTTCTTCTCTCTACCTCTCCTATTTCCCTGTATACCCAGTATTAATTTGTTACAAAACTCTCAATAGGGACACAGAACAAACATAATCAATCAGTTGCAACAATAGAGCAGCCAAATAGCTTAGTCATGTGGTCAGGCAGTTTGCTAATTACTCAGGAAGTTGCAAGCCAGCTGGGCCTCTTGCAGAGTTGTTTACTACTAATACTTTTCTCTGGCATCCAGCCAATGGTCATGTTGGCTTCAGTCTCTAACAGAGAAGTGATGAGGTCTTGGCAGCTTCCATCAAGATTTCAAAAGAAAGCCTGGGAGCCTAGCAGAATGCTACAGGATCACATTTCCTACAAAGAGATCCCAGTGATGACATACCTAGTATTTTGGAGTGAAGCTAAATCAGAGATCTCAGAGAGAAAGGGAACACAGTAATTTGCCACATCGATTTTAGAGGAGATGAACAGAAGGTGCATCTGTTTGTTGACTCCCTCTCTTCCATTTCTCATGGTGACATCCAGGGTAGGTCTGGCTTGTGGAGCTCACCTTAACTGAGGAAGGATCTGGTAACAAGCCCGTTCAGGTTGGTGTCATAATTCAATGCCTTAGGGTTGTGAGACATCAGGTCACCAAAAGGAGGGACAAAAATGTCAAGGAAAATTACAGATTTAAAGAGTTTAAAGGATAGGCCAAACAAGTGCAGTGCTTGATCATTGACAGAATCCTGGTTTCTAAAGCCATGCTCAGATGCTGCTCAATGTGGATGGTGTCAGATACTGACTTCTCCACTGACTGTGGGTAATTACATTCCAATGATTGAAATGTCTCATACGTTTACTTTCCTGTATTGTAACCTCTAGCCAAATGTGGCTCTTGAACAATAGAAATATGGCTAGTGTGAATGAATAATTGAACAAATTTAATTTATTTTAACCTGATTTTAAAATAGCCACATGTGGTTAGTGACTACTGTACTCTTAGTGCAAGCTGAAACTATGAATTTAGCTCCACTCAATTAATAATAATGGACCAACAGATGTCATCAAATAGGCCTTTTCTTAAGACAGGAATATGTAAGTAATGGATTGAAACTAAAAATTGTCCTGATCAAAGGGTCCACACAAGGAATCTATAAATAGAAACTTGAAGCTATAGAGAAATGAGGATTCTTTTAGTTCACATAGGAAGGGGTGCTAGTAAGAAAGAAAGGCAGACCATTCATATGCAGCCAGGAAAAGGGTGTAAGAGAAGAAAAGGTAAAAGAGAAATTGGGAAATCAAGCTTCTAGTCCCAGCCTGTCCTAACCACAATGATAGTCCTTTAATAACCCAGAGCTATGACCAAATGCAAAATATTTCCCAAAAAGCCCTTTCCTTTGGAAAACCCTCGCCCCTACTCTTGTACTGATTAAGGCTTAGAAATCATTTTTCTCCAGATTTATTGAAGAGGATAAGAAAGAGAGAGATAATTTGCCCCTTTCTGAATCCTGCTTTTATATGTCATCCCACCAGTCACCTATAGGGACAGATCAAGTCCATAAGAAACCCTACACAGAAGACAGTGAGCTATACCCTCCATTGGGACCCAATCATATTGTGGGAACCTTTCTCTGCTTTAAATAAATCTTACTATTCTACTCTCCACTTGTTTGTGGGTATCATTCTTTAAATTCACAAGACAAATAAGCCACTTGACTTCCATTCTCAACGATACACTAGTGCAATGTGGTAAATAAGTCAGTGGACCTCAAATACCTATAGCATCAACATCACCTTGTGTAATAGTTAAATATTGTTATCCAACAATATTACCACATGCTTAATGCCATAAAACAACAGAAATTTATTATCTCTTAGTTATCATATTTAAGGGTTCTTTTCATGATTTTACTGGATGTTCTGCAAGACTGAAATCAATGTGTTATCCAGGACTGAATTCCCTTTGGAGGACTCGACTGGGGATGGTTCTAATTCTAAACTAATATGGATGTTAGCAATAGTTAGTTCTTTGTAGAATGCCAATTAAGAAACCTCAATATTTTCTATTTATCAACCAGAGAACACCTTTAGTTCTCCCCAATGTGGCCCTTTCCAAAGCAAAGCTCACAACACAGAAATTTGCCTTTTAAGCCACTGAGGGAGAAAGCTACATTCTTGTGTTACATAATAATATACACATAATCATGTGTTCCATTACATTTGCCATATTCTATTGAACAACAACAACAACAAAAATCACAGGCCCAGACTCCATTAGAAAGAGGAAATTTTACAAAAGAAAGAACAATAAATGGAGGGTATAATAAGGTTGAGAGTGAGTGCAGAGCAGTGGCTTGAGCAAGCCTTAGAGAGTGGGTGCAAGGAGGGAGTGTGAGAGAGTGCAGGAGAGTGCAAGACGGGGCAGAGCAGGGGCATGGTCAACCACTGCTGAAAGAAAGTGTATAGGAATTTAACCATGTTGTAGTCAATAGAGGCCTCATTTTTGAATAGTATTTGAAGTAGCCCTAAATTCCCGTTTGCTAAGAACAAAGAACAATGAACTGCATTTCATATCACCAGATGAACTGACCCTAAGAAAATAAATAGCCAATCAGGAGCTGACGAGCCAATTCCTAACATACCAAACTATATATGGTAGAAATCTGAGACAAGGGGTACCGTGGCTGATAAAAATACATGTTAGAAGATCAACCAATCGTGTATTCTGCTTTGTTTGAATTTCCTGCTTTGCCGTGAAACCCTATAAAAGTATCCCTGTACTAGGGCTCCAGGCTCTCTCTCCCTAAATCCTCTGCATCGGAGGGAGCCCAGGCACCAGGTTGCAATAAAAAGACCCTCATGTGTTTGCATCAGATTCAGCTCCTTGGTGGTCTTTGGGGCCATGAGATCTGGGCATAACAAGGTCTACCTTAAAGTTTATCCCATTATGGAATTTGGATTTGTTAATATTTCAGTCAAATACATGGATCCTTCCTTATACCTTCATCAGAATCTCTAGTAGTGGATTCCACATATCCATGATTTACCAAGTCTTTCACATGACTCTCGCTCATTATTAATATTTAGAATCACTGAAATAATGGATTAATATTATTCCTACCAATTTGAAATAATTACCTTGTTATATATGTATAAGAGATATCTAATTGTCCACTAATATGTATTCTTTTTCCTTTCCAATTACATCCTAAACTTTTCAGGTAGACATATAGCTGTCTAAAATAAATATTTCATTTTTGGTTTATCTGCCCTTCATGTGGCCAGGTAACTAAATTCCAGGTGAGTGGAAGTGGTATGTAGACTTGTCAGAAAGTTACGTTAACAGGAGTGTTTTTACATTTATTTTTCATTGATTCTTTATGTCTAACTATAATCCAGGTGGGATGATTAGATTTGAAGCAGCTACATTGGATCATGAATGACAGTATGAACTAATAAGATAGAATGACAATATAAAATGATAAAATAAATTGTTTCAATATTACTAACAGTAGCTTTGCAAAACAGAAATTATTTCCTTAAGCTGAATTAGATAAATACAATTGACTCCTTTTGCTTTTTTGTTTTAATTGCATAGTCTATAGAAAAACTATGATTATCAAGAATTTAATCATAATTATAACATAAAATTTTCTTATTTCTAATAGCTTTTAGAAGATTCTTTTGGAAGTACTAGAATATTTTTCTTGGGAATATAATTATTTAATTTTTCAATATTTATACTGAACATTTGATTTTCTCATTATATTAGCTAAAATATCCAAAAATAATATTGAATTATAATGAGAAAGGAAAATATCAGTCCACTTCTAGTATTAATGGAAATAAATGTTTCATTATTAACTACATTTGCCTTGAGATTTTTTTACAAAATGTACTTATCATTCTTTGTAGTTCCCTTTAATATCTAGTTCCTTATATTTCTATTTGAATTCAATATTTAATTTTGATATCTTATGATGCAATCATACATTTCTCCCTTAATTTATTGATAAATTAATTTATTTTGACAGATTTCATAAAAAAGTTTGAATTTTTGCAGTAAAACATACTTAGTTATCATTATGAATTATTATTTTAATTTACTACTCAATTTGGCTAATACTTGCATGATTTTTATTTACACTTATAATTTAATGTATTTAATGCTAGTTTTAAAATTTGCATATTTGTCAGTTTAATTAGCAGCAAAGTTTTACAGCTTTCTGTAGAGATGGAATAAATTTTTAAATATATGGGCGTTTTCCTAGAAGAAACAATAATAAGTGGAAGACTTATTAACATTGGCCTTAGTAATGGTTTCTTGGATACAAAGCAAAAAGCACAGGCAACAAAGGAAGAAATAGTCAGATTGTACTATAAAAAAAACCCTAAAAATTCTTCCTAGCAAAGGAAACAATCAATAAAATGAACAGGCAACTTCTACATTGGGAGGAAATATTTGCAAATGGTCTGGTGATGGGATAATAACCAAAATGTATAGGAAACAATTCTAATTGAATGTAAGTTACTATCTAGTACTTGGATGATGAAGGAACAATATCTCCTAAGAATAGTGGATCACTTTCGTCATAGCTAACTCAAGAGAAGAGAGCCATGTTTTGCACAGGGAGAGAAGTAAGTTCTAAACACAGAAAACTATAAAGCTAATTCCAAATGATCAGGATCTATTTAGAATGGACTATACGGAAATTAAAGTTTAGGGAACTGTTGAAAGCAATAGAAATTTTGGTTATGAGCAATGAAGAGAGAATATTGGCTCAGCAAAAGCAAGCTGACAAACTACGTAGATCTTTATCACAGACAACCAGGGCCAGAGCTATGAAGATGTCTCCAGGGGTTATAACAAACATCAAGGACCATGTACTTCTGAAAAGAGACCAACATTTAATTGGATTGGTCAGTGGAGCATTTATAATCCAGAGCATTGTTAAAATCTATAAAGGTCTAAGATGACAAGTTGATGCTTACTTCCTATCTTTGATTGAAAAACATTATTCTTCACATTCAAGAAGCTCAATGTACTCCAAGTAAACACAGATTCCCATCCAGACACACAACAGTAAAACTACTGAGGGGCTGGAGTGGTGGATCAGCAGTTGGATAACTTGCATGGAACGGTCAAGGACCCAGATTCAAACCCCAGCACCACATACACAACTAAGTGTCACAGAAACAAAGTCCAGATGAAAAAAATAAATAAAATTGATTCTCTCTTTCACTCTCTCTCTCTCTTTTAAAAATAGTTATTGAAAACCCAACATAAAGAAAAAATCTTGAAAACAGCAAGAAAACTGGAGCTCTTTATGTGTGATAAGATTAAAAGGGGCTGGAGTGGTGGCTCAGTGGTTATGGTACTTGCCTAACATGCGCGAGTACACAAATTCAAAGCACAGCACCATGTACACAACAAAGTGTTAGAGTAATGAAAGCTACATGAAAAATTAAAATAAAAATTGATTCTCTCTTTCTCTCTCTCTCTCTCTCTCTCACTGTCCCTCTTTCTTAAAAAAAAGATTAACAACTGAATGTTCATAAAGAGTGAATAAGTGCTGAGATTACAAAAGCTTGTCAGTTAAGAAAATCATGTCATACCAAATTTAACTTATAAAAATGAAGGGAAAATAAAGATATTCCCAAAAAAACAAAAACTGAGAAAATTTGCTACTAATAGACTAATCTAAAAGAAAATATTAAAAGAAATGCTTCAACCTTCAAGGAAATTACACCAGGTAGCAATGAGAAACTGCTTGAAATCACAAAGAATGCCAGTAAAGTTAATTATGTGGGTAGTCATTAAAGAAAGTATAATTGCATTTTTCTTCTTAATGGCTTTAAAAATAATTTCATGAAGCAATATGTATCTAACTTGCAGCAATGCCTGTGACATATAAATTTAATATATTTTATAATAACAACACGGGGCAGGTAAATGAGAACAACATATGTTGGACTGTGGGAATTTCAGAGGTAACTCATATCTTAGGAACAAATGAGGAAAATCACAAATTTCTTTAAGAAGGTTAATATAACAAACTAAACAATTTTGCTCTCCTTTGTTGTCTCAATTTTAAGATGAAATAAAATTACATCAAGTAACAGTTATTGCCATGTATTCTTAGATTTATAACACATAGATATGCATAATATAATTATAATATAGGATATAGGGAAAGACTATATGTTTATATAAATATTATTTTATATATGTTAGGAATTAATTTATCATATGATTTAAATACATTTTGGCAGACTAAGAAATACAGTGAACTCTAGTGTGTTGCTAAGAAAACCAATAGAAAATATGGGGAAATAATCATTCAAGAGAGTAAAATGCTACAAAGGAATACATTTACTTAGTACTAAATAAAGTGGTAAAGGAAGAACAGAGGCACAAATACAAGAAAAGAATATAAAATACAAAAAGTCAAATACCATACAAAATCCAATGGAGTCAACAATACCATTCCGTGTAAAAGAACTAAACAAGAAAATAAAAATACAGAGATAATTGTATAAAAAGCAAATAAAGCTATCTGGTATTTAAAGGATACAACTATTATGTTCAAAGATAAAATAATTTGAGTGTATAAGATGGGAAATTTACGTTATGTGAATCACAAACATGGTAAGATTGCAATATAGAAAGAATCCTTTGGCAAAATTTAAGTTAAAATTCTAAATTTTACCAGGTACAAATTATATCATTACATGAAGATAAAAGGCTCCATTACATCAAAAAGACACAATTATAAGCATAAATACACGTTGCAAAATTCCAAAGATCATGAAGCAAAAATCTGAGAGGATAGATGAGAGAAATAGATGACTCGATAATGAGCTGGAGATTTCAATATATTTTATTTTTATTCTTTTTAGTTATATTCCACACTGGGATACATCCTGACATAATCACAAAAGCAGGAACATGACTGGTTCTAATTCAGTCACTAGCATTTCCCCTACACTCGAAGCTCCACTTCCTCCATTCCTCTGATCCCTCTTTCATCCATTTACAATTTACTTGTTTAAAAATTAGTGTCCTTACACACTATTTTTAATAATGAATAGGATAAGTAGGTAGAATATCAATAAGTAAATAGAAGAATTGATCAGTACTTTAATCTAGACATGAAATATATTCTACCTCTTTTTCTTAAGTGTTCATTGAATATTCTCTAGTACAAACCATATTCTGGTACATAAAATCAATCTTCAGTAAATTAAAAAAAGAATGAAATCACATGAAATATATAATATATTATCTAATCATAGAAAATAAAATTAGAAAACAATAACAGAAGAAAATTCGGGAAAATGACGTACCTGTGGAAATTAACAAGAACACTGCCAAATAACCAATTCATCAAAGACAAAATTAAAAGGGAATTTAGAATATACTTGATGGTCAAAGACCAAATAGTCTCTTTTTGAAATAATGAACAAGGCAAGGGTATTAATTCTTGCACTCCTATTTAATATTCTCTTGGAGGTTGCAAGGCAACATAGTCAGTTAAATTGTGTACCCACAAAAGGCTTATAGTCCTATCTCTGAGTACCTCAGAATACAATTATATTTGGGTCAGGGATTTTAAAAGGTGATTAAGTTTAAATAAGGGGATTAAAGTGTATGCTAACACAATATATCTTTCCTTATAAGAAGAGAAAATTTGGACACACAAGAGATGTGAATGAATAGACGAAAAAACCCATATAAAGAATATCATGAGTGGGATGGCATTTGCAAGGCAAAGAGAGATGTCCAGAAGAAAACAAACCTACTGACACCCAGTTTACAGAGATCTGAGGAAACAAACTTCAGTGATTTAAACCACCCAGTCAATGGTGTTTTTATGTCAGTCCTAGAAAACCAATACAGGCAAATAAATACATAAACATTAATTTTGAAAATAATAATTATATCTCCATATGAAAATTATATGATCTTGTATATACAAAATTTTAATAGTAAACACATATACATAAATGAATTTCATAAGATTGAGAGATACAAGCGAAATATAGAAATCAATAGCATATTTGTTTACAAGAAATAAACAACCCAAAAATAAAATGAAGAAAACACTTTAATGTGTAATAATATAAAATGAATAAAATATGTAAGGATAAGTAAAAACATGTATGCAAAGCTAGAACTCTGAAAACTGTAATGCATCATTAAAAGAAAAATTAATATACAAACAAAGGAAATATGTCTAATGCTTATTTATCATAAGATTTCATTCATTAGAAAACTTATTATAAAGTAGTAGTCCCAAATGGATCTACATATTCAACACAATCTCTATCAATTTCCTATCCGGATTTTCAGATTTTTCATGAAATTTATCAAGGTCACCCTAAAATTTCAAGTGAATTAAAAGTGACACAAACTATGTAAAATTTTTCTTAAAAGATTAAATACAAGTAAAAAACAGAAGATTGATAAGTTCAACTATGTCTAAATAAATTGAAGTAAATTGTTTGTTTCAAGTAAGACTTTCCAGAAAGTAAAAGGCAATCCAGAGAATTGAGGAAAATAATTGCAGGTAAATCATCCCAGAATGATTTATTGTCTGGAATATATAAAAGGCCTACAATTCAAATATAAAAATTTGAAAGTCCAATTAAAAATGAGCAAAGGATTAGAACAGAAATTTATCTAAATAAGTTGCAAACATGGCCAATAAGCACCTTAAAGGATGAGCAGCACTGTTATTTAATAGGGAAATGAAAGTCAAGAACCCAATGAAAATCTATTTTACACACACTAGAATGGCTATATTCATAAAGATTGACAATAACACTTGGTAGGAAGGATAAGCAGAAATTGGAGCCCTCATGCATTGGTCTTGAAATGTGTACATTGATACAGCATTTTAGGAAACAGTGATTGGCAGGTCTTCAAAGATTAAGCATGAAGTTACCATTACGCTCAGTTATTGCACTCCTAGGTATATACACAAGAGAAATGGCACATGTATTCATGCTGAAGATTTTACATGAATATTGAAAGCAGCAATATTTATAAGGAAGAGATAAAAATAACCTAAATGTATATCAACAGATGAACGTATAAACAAAATATTATTTACCCACTATATATAATATTTTACAGCAATATAAATTACATAAATGTTGCAATGTAAATTAACCTTGCTAACACTTGGTATGTGTTAGCAGCTTTCTACCTCTGTGACAAAAATATCTGAAAAAATCAAAATAAATGAGAAAAGGTATTTTTTGGCTCATATTTTCAGAGGTTTCGGCCCATGGTCACTTGAACAAGTTACTTTTATTACTGCCCTGAGGCAATATAGCATGATGGAAGTACAAGGCAAAGGGAAGTTGGCAAGTTCATGGCAGCCAAGAAGCAGAAAAAAAGCAAGTTTTCATAACAAATCTCCACCAAAGCTATTAAGGTATGAATCCATAAATGGGTTAATCTATTTATGAATTAGCCCCTTCATGATTCAATCATACAGGTGAATTAAGGACCAAGCCTTAAGCATATTACCTTTGGGTGACATTTTCAAGCCATAACAGAAGCCAAAAGCAAAAAAAATGTATATTGCATGATTCATTTATATGAAATATTCACAGTATGTAAATCTATAGATTATAAAAGGATTGTTATTTGCCTAAGGCTAGCGTCAATGCAATGAGAATTAATGAATGCTTCCTGGAAAGGGCTTTCTCCTGTGGGGTGAAGAAAATATCCTAAAATTGAATGCTGGTTATTTCTTTTTTTTAGAGAGAGAGAGAGAGGGACAGTGAGAATGAAAGAATCAATTTTAGTTAGTTTTTTACATGGCCTTCGTTGCTATAAAACTTCGTTGTATACATGGTGCTGGAGTTTGAACTTGCATACACCCCCATGTCAGGCAAGCGCTGTAACTGCTGAGCCACTGGTCCATCACCCTGGTGACTGTTTTTTAAAAATAACTTGCACTCTTTGAATTGTTCTGTTTAAATAGGTGCAATTTATGGTATGGGAATTATATGTTAAGAAAAACAATTTGGATCATAAAAAAACAAAAACAAAAACATGAGCTTGTGGATATGAAGAGAACCCAATAGAAATTACAGAAAAATTAGTGAAATTGTAGGATATTTAAACATGGTTGGTGTCATGTCATGCAAATCAAAATATTCAAAGCAGAGAGACTGAACAACTATATCAAATATTCCTAAAAAGTGGAAAATTATTCTGAAGTTGCTAATGTGTTTAGAATCATGGTGTCATTAGTTGGTCTGGTAAGGAAAGTTTTGGTGCAGTTGTGGGACAAACATATAATTAGAAGGAGTTCATGAATTTAATTAGAACTCTTGGCTACAAATTGCTTTCTTAAAGAGATGTGGCATAAGGAGAAGGATAAAAAGTAAGAAAGGATGAAATGACTTTAAGACAATTTTTTTCTAAATAGCAAAAATAATTGTACATAATTATACTGAAGAGGACTATTCAATAAAGAAAGAAAAGTTAATGATGCAAGATAGACTGGGTAAGATCATTGAAGCAAGGTGCTTTAGGCAAGAAAGGTTTAGATATAATGCACCTTTGTGACTACTGACCTTAATTCAGAGTTTGAACAGTTTATATGACTATATGGTCACAGGTAAATGTTGATAAAAGTAGGAATTGATAGTAGGAGCTTGTGGAAATACTATTGGTTCGTTCCTTTTTTTCATTGAAATAGGAAGCAAGACTATCAACTATGAGTGAATGAATCATCTAAAAGAGTAGGAAAGAAAAATAAATTAATATAGTATCGTTGTAGAGTAGCTTTAATGTTCACTTGGTGTGTTAGTCAGGTTTTTCTGACTGGGCTAAGATAATTGAGAAAAACAAAACACTAGGGGAAAGATTGGTTTGGGGTCATTATTGCTACTGACCTCTGGTTTGGTTCTTGG
>PVKS010039851.1:0-16989 GCA_004027875.1 Aplodontia rufa | reverse complement strand
GATTAATGTCCTTACGTATTCTTTCCATATATTTGGTAGGGTTATAATTGGGGGCATAAATGTTGATTATCGTTATATCTTCTTGGTGAACTGTCCCTTTTAGTATGATAAAGTGTCCCTCTTTCTCCTTTCTGACTAGTTTTTTAGTTGGAAATTAATTTTGTCAGAAATTAGAATTGCCACTCCAGCTTGCTTTTTTGGGCCATAGGCCTGGTAGACGTTTTGCCATCCTTTCACTTTCAGCCTGTGTCTATCTTTGAGTGTCAAATGTGTCTCTTGCAGGCAACATATTGTTGGATTTTGTTTTTTGATCCAGTGGGTCAGTCTGTGTCTTTTAATTGGGGCATTGAGACCGTTCATATTCAAGGATAGAATAGATATGGGAGGCTGATTCACAGACTTTGTATCTATTACAGAATTTTGAGTCATATTGAAAGTCAGTTTTTGTGTAGTATAATTATTGACTCACCCTTGTTTAAGGATTTATCATATCGTTGGCATTATCTTCTAAATGGGGAACATCTTTGAGAATGCTCTGTAGAGCGGGATTAGTATTCACGTATCTTGCAAGCATGAGTTTATTGTTAAAGTATTTAATTTCCCTTTCACATTTGAAGCTGACTTTTGCTGGCTATATTATCTTTGGTTGAAAGTTGTTATTATTTAATACTTGAAAGATATTGTTCCAAGCTCTTCTAGCCTTCATTGTTTGTTCTGAAAAATCCATAGTGATCCGAATAGGTTTGCCTCTGAATGTGATTTGGGGCTTTACTCTAGCAGCTTTTAGAATACTGTCTTTAATTTCTCTGTTATTCAATTTGTAAATGATATGTCTTGGTGAGTTTCTCCTCTGATTAGGTCTATTTGGTGTTCTATTTGCATCTTGGATGTGGTATTCTGGATCAATAGCAAATTGAGGGAAGTTCTCGCTTATAATTTCTCTTAAAAGGTTCCTGAATCCCCTTGTTTGCTGTTCAGAGTTTTCCTCCAGGCCAATGATTCTCAGATTATTACACTTCATCTCATCAAATATTACTTGGAAGTTCTGATTATGTAAAATATGCTGTTTATCCTGTTTTTCTTTTTTGATTTCTACATTGTTTAGGCAATCCTCATTGTCCGATACTCGTTCTTCAAGTGCTGAAGATCTATTTTCAGTGGAGTTTACTCTGGTGTTTGTGTCTTCCAGTGAAGATTTGAATTGGTTAACCGTGTTTTTCAATTCTGATAGCTCTGCTGTATCTTTTTTCGTAATGTCGATATCCTTGTACAGCTGATCTTTCATCTCCTGGAATTGATCCTTAATATCTCTGTAGAATTTGTCTCTCATCTCTTGAAATTGCTCCTTGATCTCTTTCCTTATTTCCTCTCTCAACTCTTTGATTGCATTACTAATCATAATGTTGATACAATGTCTTTGGTTTTCATCTAGGGCCCCAGCTATGGGGTCCTTAGGTAGGGAGGTCTGAGTTTGAGAGTTTTTTCCCCTTTTCCTCATCTTCTGAGTCAGAGAGCTTGTCTTTGTTACTCTTGTTGGAGAAATTGGAGCTTCTTATGACTTTGCTTCGTTGTGAAGAGAAGGTATTTGGTCACTATAGACCTAGAGATGCCAGACGGTTCTGTGAGAATTTGAGAGGCTACAGGTGCAAATACTATTCCGTTTCAACTAAAACAGATGAGCTGATGATTAGCACCAATAGTGGCAGCTTTCTTTGAGAGAACTCTCACTGTATAGTATGATACCAAGCAAGTAGCCGTTTTGAGGCGTTTCAATTTCTTCAGGTATTGGGGTCTCTCTGAAATTGGGGAGAAGGATTGACTAGGAAGTCAAGGAAGTGAATTGGGGAGGTATAAAATCACACTTGTTATAGAGTATAGGGGAAATAGGGATTAGGGTGGAGTAGGTTATTTTATTAGGACTAAGGAAAACATAGGACTGGGGTGCGGGTAGGGTAAAGTCTTGTGTGAGAATGAGAGAAAGATGCTTAAATTTAGGGATTACCAGAGTACAGTGGAGAAAGAAGTTAGCAGTAGGGTTCAATAAGACCTAACAAAATAAAGAAATAAGAGCCAATCACCAATACATACACACAGATAAGTATTTACATCCACCAACACCAAATTTCAGTATTGATTGTAAGACAAGAAAGGAGCAGAGGAAAAAGAAGGGATAGAAAAAAATCAAAAGAAAAACCCTCAAACCCACAGCAATGTTAAAAATTTTTTAAATATTATTTTCCAGCTGGATTCCCGTTTAAAAAAATTTAAAAGATTAAAAAAAAAATATTGAAAGAAAAAAATGAAGAAATGAAAAAGAGGAAAAAATACACAAAACTAGTTGGTACAGTTCTGAAATTTTCTGACCCTTAGATCAGGAGGTATGTATCATGTGGTGGTGCAATCAAGTCCGACATAAAGCTGGGGATTTTTCGGAGTTGAGCTTGTTTGGGGAGAAGCAGATTGGTTGAGTCCGGTGGCCTGGATTTTCTTAGAGGATCCCCTCAAAATTTTCTGTTGCAAAGGGTTATTCAGCTCTCCCTGGGCTGAATCCTGAGATGGTTGTTTTCTGTCAATCCACACTCTAACTTTTTCTTGGACCTGGGGCTCAGAAGTTGTAGATATTTGAGTTGATCCTATTGTAGATGCGTGAGTCACTGACTGATCCAAGGAGAGTGGCTACCGTGAGACTTGCTTCCTCAGGATCACTGGTGACCCACTCTGTGTGTCTTGTGATCCTCAGAAGACCCAAGAGCTCCTTTGTGGAGTTGACTGAAACCCTCAGAAAAAGGACCAGATCATGCCAGTGCTTGTGTGATTCTCCGTTGCAAGCACTAGAAGGCGCCCTACTAGAAAGGTCCAGGCCTACGCAAGCACTAGAAGGCGCCCTGCTAGAAAGGTCCAGGCCTACGCAAGCACTAGAAGGCGCCCTGCTAGAAAGGTCCAGGCCTACACAGCCTTGGCTATGCGAGGAGCTCAGAAGCTAAGGTGAAGCCCAAGCTGCCCCATATATTCAAAGCTTCCTGAGGCAGATTTCAAGGAGAGGCTAAAGCACAGGATCTCCTATGTAGGGATGCTCCCTGCTGCAGCAAGCTCTGTTCACAGGCTCCTCCTATTTGGGTGGGAAAGCTGATGGACCAAAGGGGAGAAGGTCGCCAACTGACAGGTTTGGGAACTGAAGAGGTGAGTCCCAGTTTGTTACAGCCCCCAGGGCAGATGGCCAGTTGGTGAGGGGGCAGTAACTTCTGTTTCTGTTCCTGGGGTGGGGACTGAGGCTCTGCTGCTGGTTGACCTGCCCCACCCTGAGGGACACGCCCCGCCCTCAGGGACACGTCACAATGGTGATGGGCTGCCTACGAGTTCGAGTTCCCTAATGTTAGTAATTAATTCCCAGCGCTTTATGCAAGATTAGGTAAATTGTGAGCAGTCAGATCAGGGAGTTTGCAGCCGGCCGGGTTAGGGTTTGTGGTTAGGAAGTTCGCTCCCTTGCTCCATTTTAGATTCTGGTCCTCGGCCCGCGGTGGCTGAGAGCCCGAGAGGGTTTTTTGCTGAGCAGCCAGCCCCGCCCTCAGGAAAACACGCCTGCTGCTGCCACTTGCAGGAACAGCTGTAGTTCAATAATGTGAGCAAATAAATCCTGAACTTAATTCCAAGTTCACGGAAATGAAGAGCAGTCAGATCAGGGAGTTCGAGGCCAGATTAGGGAATTTGATTAGGAAACTTGCTCCCCTCTGGGGAAGCTCCCCTCCCCCCGGGTGTGGGGCCGGTCACTTGGGTGCCACAAACTTCCTCCTTTATTTTCGTTAATGCTCCTCACTATTCCTTTGGAGTTAAAAAATTAGTGGCGGATAATGTTTGCCCACACTGGGAGCTTCGTCCTACCATGGGAATCTGCGTACAGACCTGCAGCGTGAGGTGACTCAGGAGCGTCTCGGAGACACTGCTGCTGCGGTGGCTGCCATCTTCCAAGCTCCACCCCTAAAATTTCTTAACTTAAAAAATATGATTTGAAGTTTTGGGGCTCACAAGCCTCAGAAATGTTCTCTATGGAATCTCCCAGCACCTGCAATCCAGGGGGTCCAATCTCGGGTTCTGGTCCCATGCAGAATAAGCAAATCCTCTCCCAAGCCAGTTGTGCCTCAGAAGTGTGTGGTTCAGGTTCCTGTTCTGCATTCTGCTCAAGCACCTTCCTGAAATCAGAGCTGCCACATGTTCCACCCTTTCACTGTTAAACCTGGATCGGTTGAATTCCATCCAGGTGTGAATGGGCCTGGTTCTGCATGACTTCTGAGGTCTGGATTCAGAGCTCTGGCATTTGAAGAGGACTCAGGCGCAGGTGAAAGGCCACCCAAAGGTGGGGTCTTTGTCATCACCACAAATGAGCTGTGTTTTCCCTATTGGTTCTACACAACCTGCCTCTGGTGGGCATATAGGCCCCGTTTAATGATCTTGTTATTCCCAAACCAAAACAAGGGGTTGTGATATACTAACATATAACATCAGGCGTCTATTATTTATGGAAAGGAGAAATGGGGGGGGGATTTTTTTTTTTAAATTAGAGAATCAATTTTATTTAGTTTTTCATGTAGCTTTCATAGATCTGACACTTCATTGTGTACATGGTGCTGGGGTTCAAACTCGTGTCCTTGTGCATGCCAGGCAAGCACTGCAACTGCTGAGCCACTGCTCCAACCCCAGGAGAGGATCTTTTCAAGGTATGTTGTGTTTATAGTCCTGTTACAACAGACAGATTCTCAGAGGGACTGCGATTCTTTTCATTCCCATAATCGTTTTTGCATTAACTCCAGTGTACCAAGAAGGTGCTCTGGTTCCTGCCCTTTAGGAATTTGGCATCCACTTCTTTACCAACTTGGTAGTAGTTTTTCTGAAGGATGATTTAATGAAATTTTGTGTACTTATATTAGTAACATATATACTACTTACAACTTTAGTGGACCTAGAAGGTGAGGTAATAAGACAATATAATTAAATGACTTCTTAAAAGTGAAATTGTCAATATTGTGCCACATTTCTGGAAACGACAGAACGTGTTTTCATTTGAGGTCCCTCTGATCTGGCTGTTACTTTCCTCTATTTTTTCTGCAACGGATTCCCTGCATCTTTCCTCTCTCTCCTCAACTTCTTCCTCTAGGACGTTAGGACGTCCTCTTTCTCCTTACCCAGTCTTAAAAGTGTCTTTTAACTACCCCCAGGACTCTATTAACTCTCTCTCCTAATCTGTCAAACTCTCAGTGGTTGAGTGGGTCTGACCCTGCGCCCAGCTGGCTCCTGCAGAATCCTCAGGACAAGTGGAGGCTAAGCTGGCAACTTGGCCCTTAAGTTTGGTATTCTGACTGCAGTTCTGTATTCATAGCCATTAAAGGGATCTCCAGGGATGATTGTGTCAGACCACATGGACCCAGCACCCACAGCAGCCCATCAGCATTTGATCACCCTGCTGTGGACTGTTGACTTTGGCAAACATCACTATTACATTTTGAAACCTCTGCTGGATCTCTTTTCTCACATAGAAGGCCATTAACCAGCTCCCTCTACACAGCTGGTGTATGTTCAAGGTGTACAAATTAGTATGAACCTAGCAAATCAATTGTAGACACAACAGATTTAAAATCTATATAACCTGAGATCTCAAAAATTAGATTTTTGGAGGGTGGAATGGTGGCTAAGTGGTTGGGGTGCTTGCCTGGCATGCGCGAGGAACTGGGTTCAAATCCCAGCACTACATACACAACTAAGTATTGGGGAAACATGGCCAGATGAAAAAAATAGAGTTGATTCTTTCTCTCTCTCTCCCTCTCTTAAAAAAAAAAAGTTTTTTTTCCTTTTCTCTTTTTATCCCCCAAATAGAAATGAGATAAAACACAAGCTGAATTTGTGAGATGATCTTGGTGCTCTCTTCTCTCTGCTGTGAATCTTTTACCGCTAATGAAATAGGGCCAGAGGTTTCAGAGGTAGGTGTTGAGGTCATGGTTGTGAGACAAAGGGAAAAAGTTAGGCAGTCAGAGTAGTTAGTTAGAATGCTGAGTCAATAGTTAGAATGCTGAGTCCTTTAAGATCAATTTGACATCCCCCATTGAGAAGGGTCTGGTAAGGCAGATTCAAATGCAAACACTCCCTTCTGCTAAGCAAGGCACCCTGGGGCACATTCTTTCTATTGATGCCAGAGGTGCAAACCCAAGGCTGGACCCAACCAGAATTCTCACCCCCTAGGTATGGGGGAAGGGAGAGGATGACCAATTGAAGGGTGAACTTCCTATAAAAAGGGCAAACCTAGCTGCCTATGCAGCTCTGTCCCTTTCTCCCACTCTAGGGAAGTCTGCTCTTTTCCCTTTGCTTTTCTTTCTATAAAATAAAGTCTGTCTACTATGCTTGCCTCAGTGTCCCTCGGTTTCATTCTTTGACTCTGAAAGGACATGAACCCGACAACCACAAAACCATCATCAATTGGACCCTCTAGCAAGTCATGGAGTCAGCTTGAGTGGGGTGTATGTAATGCTCTGCTATTTGTACAATGTCCATCTAGTACTGCTGTGGTTCCTGTCTTGTGCCCTAACTTAATATGGCCAGGCGTGGAAGCTCTCTGGACTTTAAATATTTTCTATGAGATCACCTGTTGCCTTTGGCTTCCCATGTGGTTATCTAAAAATGAAGTGCTGAGCAATCAACTTATTAAGATCATGTAACTAGTAAAAGTCTACACTGGGATCAAAAATCCTTGGGTTCCTCCTAACAAGAATCTCATAACTCTATTGCTCTGTATGCCAAGGTAGCCTTAAGTATACTGAGTGCAAGCCTCAGTCACATCATATATATATCCCTGAAGCCAGACAATGGTTGCCATTGTTGAAAAGAATGACCCTAATGCTGGTGAAGAGGAAAGAAGGTATGCAAGTGAGGGGGATTTACAACAGAATTCAAAACCCACAGGGCTCAGAAAGAGGGGCTTGCATAGTTCTGAGCTTTCTTCTGAGGAGAAGAGCAACTATTTTCTATTTTCCTGAAAACTTAAGATCCTAGGGAGGGCAGGGACCTGAGAAGTCAAGTATCTGTATATGAACTGCTGACGCTCAGGAATATATATATATTTGTGTGTATATGTGTGTGTGTGTGTGTGTGTGTGACCTAGAACACCAAAAAATCTAAGAGAAGCCCCTTGACCAAAATCTACCTCCTAAGGCAAAGAGACACAGGTAGCTACCCATAGACAATGCCAAGAGGTTTGTTCAAAACCCAGCTTCATATGCTCACTCATATGAAATCCACAAAACATATGAAATAATATGGCCCAGAAAATGTGGAGAGAGTAAAACTCCAGGAACAACCACAAGCCCTGGGTAGAGACTGAGAGTATTCCACATGAGTGTAAGAATATTGCTTATAGATTGGAGTTCTGAAAGATCTGTCCCACAACTTGATACTATTTAGAAGATCAAGTATGACATAATGATTCTGCCTGCCAATGATAGGACACTACACAGATTGCTAGCAACTGTTTTAAATTCATCAGGAGTGAGATATCAAGTGACTGCCTCAAGAATGCAAATGTGAATGTCTACAATCGTGTGGGTGTTTGACTCCTCCTAAAACTATGTTGAAAATTAATCCCCTAAGTCCTATGTTGGTGGTATTTGGAGGTGGGATCTTTGGAAGGTAATAATTAGATGATGGCATGAGAGTTGGACCTGCCTTGATGACATTAGTGATATTATAAAAATAGGAAGAAAGCAGAGCTAGCAAGCTTCCCTTGTCTGTCCTTGCGTCATCCTTTGCCACATTATGACACAGCAAGAAGGCCTTCACCAGATGCTGAGGAGCTAGCTGTCAGCCTCCAGAACCATGAATCAATAAACTTCTTTTATTTAATCTGCACAGACTCAGGTATTTTATTATAGCAACTCAGAAAATGGACTAAGATAAAGTCCTGCTACTCCTCAGAAGATGTACATCCTACCACCTCAGGAAATATTCAGACATCAAAGTGAACTACAGATGAAGAATAATTCAGCAACAGAGGGCTCTGATTAAAAGACCAAGAAACATAAACAGTTAAAAGCTCATTACATGACTCCCTCTTCTCCGCTGTAGTTGATACTGGTTAGGACTTTATACAGGATTGCCCAAGTTAGTATGCAGGACTGAAGTGTCATTATGATGAACTTTGCACTTTGAAGACTAATAAATATCAGAGATGAAGAAAAGCAAAAGGGATTGCTTTTATTTAGTACACTTAAAAGACAACTAAGGGGAGAACTTAGCATTTTTCAAATATAGACAAAAGTGCTTTGTATGAAAGACAGCGGTAAGATGATCTCTTTTTACCAGAAGAAGAATAGAATAGAGAATAGCTATTACAAAGGAATTGCTGGCTTAAAATGTGGGGAGACTCTGAAAGGGCCTCGGGAAAACAAACCCGTGTTTGCTCATGTTGCTTTGGAGTTCAGGGTTCCCTACCAAAGGGTAAATAAGAAAGTTTTCTCTCTCCATTGAGGGAGTGAGACATGGTCCTCAAAACAGTCACACATTGAGAAAGCACCTTGAGTCTGCTCAATACCTGAGCTGGTTTTGAGCTCTGCATTGCCAGTCTTAATCAAGTAGGACTATAAGAAAATACCTTTATCTTGGTAAAGGGTATCTACAAATCCCTTTCAGCAAATGTCATGGTTGATGGAAAACTTTTGAAAGTATTTTCTAGATTATTATCAATATCATCATCATTATTTTTGTGATACTGGGGATAAAACCAGGACCTAGAGCATGCTAGATAAGTGCTCTTTTTTTTTTAGATATTGTCTACCTTTTCTATGAAGGTTGGTCAGAAGTTAGAGTGCTGCTCAGGTTGTGAGAATTTTCAGAGCCACGAGGAAAGCCAAAAGAGGAGTGAACTCAGCATTAAAGGATTGTTTAAGGGATTGTTTTTCATTTGAAGGCAAGTGCTGCTGAACTTTATCAAAGGCCTTTTATGCATCAATTTAAATGATTATGTAATTTTTAATTTTTAATTCTGTTTTAAGTGGTGAATTACATTTGTTGATTTGTGTATGTTGAACCAGCCCTGCTTTTCTGGAATGAAGCCAACTTGATCATGATGTATTATATTTATAATGTATTTTTGGATCCAGATAGCTAGGATTTTATTTAGGATATTAGTGTCAATATTCATCAGGGAAATTGGTCTGTAGTTTTCCTTTTTTGATGTGTCTTTGTTGGGTTTTGGTATCAGTGTAATATTTGCTTTATAAAAAATATTTCAATTTCATGGAAAAGCTTGTAGAGGATCTGTATTAACTCTTCTGTAAAAGTCTGGTAGAATTCTGCTTTAAATCCATCAGGTCCTGGACTTTTCTTTTTTGGAAGGCCTTTGATTGCTGATTAAATTTTGCTACCTGAGATAAGTTGATTTAGAATTTCAATCTCCTCTGGTGTTAATTGGACAATGTCATATGTGGCCAGATATTTGTCCATTTCTTCCAGATTATCAAACTTGGCAGAGATTAATTTTTCAAAATAAGTTCTGATAATCTTCTGGATTTTAGTTGAGTCAGTGGTGATATCTCTGTTTTCATCTTTGATTTTGGGCAACTGCAATTTCTGAAATCACAAGTAAAAGCCAAAAGATCCAGAAGCTGACTTCAGCATTTGATAGTATCTAAGTTGTAGAAGGACAAAAGGCCCACTGAGAAGGAGATACTCCAATAACACCCTAATCATTTAGTTAGGATGCAGAAGAACTACTATACCCTAGGAGTAAACACCTGCAGACAAGCACTTGTAAAACTAGAGCTCAGACCTGATTGGATTATAAGGATAACTTCCTACTTTAACTGCCTGCAAAAATTAACTATAAAATTGAATCTTTGGTGGATGATGATAACATCATCCAAAATAACATGTTACCTCTATAATTATTTCTTACACGATGTCCAGCATGCTATCAAAAATAATCAGGTATATGAGAATCAAAAAAAAAATCCAGCAAATAACAACAAGATCTGATTTAAAAAAAGAGAGAGAGAGAAAAATCACATATAAGCAGGGAGGTCCTGTTATTGAGTTATGAGATAAAGGCTTTAAAATAACAGAAACTAGTATGTTAAAAATATTGAGAAAATATTTAGGATGTTGACAAAGAATGGGAAACAAACAAAAAAGACAAAGGAAATTCTAAAATAGACAAATGCAGTGTATATATGAAGACCTCAATGCATAGATTTAATGTTAGACACAACAGATAAGAAAATGAGCAAACTGGAAGACAGATCACACTAAAATATTTATACTGAAGCATGACAAGGAAGAGAGTGGACAATTACAGAGAAGTGACGCAAGGGATAAAGTAAAGTGACTCATAGAAGCTGGTGAGAGAATGTACAGAAGGAGTGTGTGAAGAAATGTGGGTAGGAAGATTCCAAAATAGATGAAAGACCTCAAGCTGCAGTTTCAAGCGATGCTACAACCCCCAAACAGGAAATATGGGAAGAAAACCCCATCTGGGCACAATGTTTCCCTGTCTCTTTGCTTCCAGTATTTCTTAAAGATCCTCTGGCTGTTGTTCCTATGAAGGAACTAAGTCTCTTTCTTCATCTTGCCTTACCCAAGTTAGTTGTTGCCATAGGTGTAGAAAACAGACAACTTGAAAGAATGGAGATATTAAAAATAGGGCCATGAATATGTGGAACTTGTTATGATTATTTAGCAGAGTAAAATAAAAGTGTATTTTTTAAAATAAATGATGCAGAGGTAATTGTTTATCTATTTGGAAAATAAGTAAAATTTGACTCCTACCTCATGCTAAATGCAAAAACATTAATTTTAGTTACATTAATTGTCCTAATATGAAAGACAAGACTATAACATGTTTTGAAATTGATATTGGAAAGAATTATTGTGACATCAGGGTAGAGAAAGATTACTCCATGAAGACACAAAAGCATAATCCATAAGAGGAAATATTGATTAGTTTATATTAGAATTTTTGTATATTAAAGGTACCAAATTAAGAATTTCTGTTTCCAAAAGATACCATAAATTGAGTGAAAATATTATCTAGAGTAGACGAATTTCTGCCAACCAAAAAGAAAATGAAAAGAAAAAATAGACAATGAGATAAAGAGCAATTTTAAAAAATCAATTTCACATGACAGATTCAATTGCATTACTAGTCAGGGTAATATAAATCAATACCTACCATGCCAACTCTTGACTAATACCAAATGTTTACTAAAACCTGGAGATGTAGGAATTCTCATCCACTGTTTTGGGGTATAGAAACTGATACAAGCATTTTGGAAACAAGTTTGGCAATGTTGAATCATGAGCATCCCTATTACCTACTGATTCTATGAACATTAGAGAAAATCTTGCACGTGTCCCCTAAGAGATAGTTATAAGCATTTTTATTATAAACAAAAGTAACATATTTAAGTTGTATATATACAGTACATAAATATAAATGACTGAATTGTTCATCAATAGAAAGATATATTCTATATTCATAAATTTTAGTACTATGTAGCCACGAATGAGGAAGAACATTTATGTGTATTAACAAAGACAAATCTGAAAACATAACAGTGTTGAATAAAAAACAAATTGTAAGAAATAATGCTGCAGTGATTTCATGATTGTGAAGTTCAAACATAGACAATTAAACCATATTTTAAAGGGATACTTGCATAAGTGATGAACACTATAAATTACCACCATTTATTATGGTAGTTATCTCAAAAGAAGAGGAATGAGTTGCAGTCAGTGATATAGAAGTGGCTTCTGGGATATGCTGATGTTCAGTTTCTTGGAATGGATGGTGTGTGTCCATTTAAAAAATTACAGAAACCTCTCTCCTGTGTGTGGGGCTGGATGGCACTGCCCTGTGAATCTGTCATTACCCACATCCTGGAAAAAGATGCCCATCTGGGCAAATTAAATAATTTAATTTAGCCTTATCTCCAGTTGCAGTTTTCCTTGGTGCACAGTCCTCTTCAAAAGTAGCAACTCATGTTCATTTGAAAACAAACCTAACTCCTAACATTTCAAATCATTTGTAACCAAATTGCTGAAATCTGATTTTGGCACAACTATTTGTTTCATGAGGTCTTTGGAGACTATTTATGAGACATTAATGTTGTTCTCCTCCTGCCCTGCCCAGTAAATTCACAAGGGTTTGGGAAGATTCTATTTTTTTCTATGCCGAAGGCCTTCATCCAAGACCTGTGTATTGTTTTCTCACTGTTTGGATTCCATGAACATCAGGGTCTCTTTCTCCCGCACTGCCTATATATAAATTCTCTGGAGCCCAGGGGAGCAGCCTTCCATTCAGCTGCTGGGGTCCAGGACAGCTCCCACTCAGGGCTTTGGGAAGCTCCCTCTGAAAGAAGAGCTGGGTGTCTCACAGAGGCTTTCAGTTCAAAGGTGACCCTTGCATGCCCCCTCCAAGGTCATCTGCTGTTTGCTCAGGCTACCGGTCTGGTCCTTCCTCTAACCATTTGAGTCATGGGGCCAGAGCTGGGGCTGTGTGAGTGGGGGTTTGGAGACCTTTTCACAGAGGGCGGGTTCTACTTACCCTCTATTCACTCCTGCCTCCTCCCTTCTATTCTTTAATCCTCCCAACAGACCTTTCCCCATCTTGGTAAAACACAGCAGCTTTTAGCATCTCACTCCCTCCTGGTGTTTTGGTGCTAGAGATGCACTTTGAACAAAGTATGTCCACCTCAAAAATCTGGGGAGGAGAGGAGGTTGAATTGCAACTCCTTTGGGTGATGGGAGGGCTGAGTAACAAGAGTGGGGAGGAATGTTTGTGTTTTCCAAAGGGACCTGCAAGTGCTTCCTCTGTCTGCTCCTGCTGGTTGGAAATTCTTGGTGAATAACCCACACCCCACTTGTTTCCTTCTGACCATCTTGTGAATTATTGTGGTGTCCTTTTGTACTAGCAGCAGTGGCCGCTGCTCAGTTTTCTAACGAGGGAAGAGGCATTTGCCTCATGGCCTTACACGTTTCTGGAGGTGAAAGAGTGTAAACTTGCTTAAGTCCCCTGGTCCCTACCTCAGTCCCCATTATGACCTGACAGCTGAGAAAAGCATAGGAAGCAATTAAAACACCCAGTATTAGTCACAAAAGTAGAGCCCAGCCCCAGCTGACAGTGAAGGAGGAGGTGGAGAGGCAGAGAGAGAGAGAATGAGCCAGGAAAATAAATAGTTGAATGTGGCTTTGAGGCTTTGCGGTAGTGAATTTTTCTGGATTTACTTGGGGTTATTTACATAGACAGTGTCCCCCACAAGGGAGGATCTCATCCAAGTACAGTTATGTGTTGTTTATCAATGGGGATAAAGCTGAGAAATGGGACTTGAAGCGAATGTCCTTGTGAACACATTGCAAAGTGTACTTATTCAGATCCTGTGGCCCCACTGTCAGCTGACTCTGGGACCTTATAGGACCACCTTAGTGTATGAGGCTGCTCTTGAGTGCAGAGCTATGTAGTGGGTGACTGCCTGCTCAGTCTGGTTGGAAATGTTTGTGACTCTATTAGCTGAAAGGGGTGAGCAGTAATTCAACAATTCAGATATCCAGAAAAGAGAGAGAGAGGAGGGAGGGAGCAGGGCTGCTGAAAGACTGGCACACCAGGTGGAGCCTGGGGTCTCTCTGCTCTCCCCTGCTGGAAGGATTTCCCTGCCAGGACCTCTGGAAAGCAGAGTCTGTGACAGTTAAATCACTGGATGCCCAGGGAAGACCCTGGCGTTTGCTTGGGCCTGGGCCTGCTTCTGTTTTATAGCCTGATGGATTTTGGCTCTCCCTTCCCCTCTTCAGAGGCCTACAATCTGCACCAAATGTTTCACATTACTCAGTGTGAAAAACCTCCTATTCTTTCAGATTTTTACAAGTTCATGCATCCGTGGAAACCTGATATTCCATATTTCATTCTGCTTTGCGGATGTCATTGTGAGGGATGCGGGTTCACAGGCAGCAGGCCTCTTCTGGCTTTGATCAGCCTGACCGCAACTAATTGTAAATGGAGAACAAATGAAAGAAATATTTACAAATTTCATGGGAATTCAGGCGGGGCCTAAGCCTTCCCTAGGCCTTCATTCACAGTAAATGTTTATTGAATACTTTATTGTGTACTTTAATATTCATATAGAATTAGGCTTTAGCTTGTTCTGAGGGGTTCCAAAGATTTAGTAAAGGGACAGTTCCCCTTCTCTGCTGAACACCCCGTTTTCCTTCCCTTCTGTAAACTTCCTTTCTTCAGCATCATAAAATCTGCTGCTGCCTTAAAAAAAAAAAAAAAGAAAAACACTCAAATTCCAAAGCTACAGCTGTAAGAACCAAAGGAAAAAAGGGAGGAGGGTGTGTTTAAAAGAAAAAAAAAAAAGACCATAAAATTTAAAACAAATTTTGAGTTGCAAGTCAAGTTGAGAAAAATCAAATGAAAATGTTCAAGATTTGTTTCAAAATAAAGTCATAAATGCCTGCAGCCAAGTGAAACAGCTGTTGGGTCAGGCAGAAAGGCCTAAAAGGCAGCACCAAAGAAAGAGCTCAATGTTATGCAATTCATCAGCACTTGCCTGGCCATAATGACACATGCATAGTCCTGGCAGAGGATTTCAGATTTGGGTCTTTCCATTCCTAAGTATACTTTTCCAGAAGAGTTTTTGCTTAGAAGGAAACCAAACAACCTTTGGTCTTCTCTTTGGGGACAGTGGAGAAAACACTTACGGCTGGAAAGCAAGTCAGCTGACCCTCCTGTGAGGTCAGCGGCCTGTAGCATACACTGGAAGCCCCATCAGAGGCTACCGTCTGCCCACTGCTTTCCTGAGCTGCCTGCATGTCCAGGGCAGCTTAGACAGATGATGGTCCAGATGCAGCAGGGAGGAGAGGAGGTGACCTCTGTCCGGAGAGTCTTTCTTCTATCACCTTCTTGGATGGCAAGTGCGTCTGGGGTCTGCCAACATCATCATAATAAATGCTCTAACAACTGCTCTTTTCATTAGTAGTATTTCACATCTGTGTCTGCTGTAGCCTGGGCCTGTTCCACCCCAGGAGTCATAAAAGTCAGTCTAAATTCTGTTATCTGTGGAGCCTGGCTTAACATGCCGTTCTTCACCTTTCTACTCAGACATGAAAGGGAAGATTCAAGGATCACATAAACTAGAGGGTAAATGACCCCAAACAACCCCAAACTGATGACAGAATTGCATGCGTACCTGTAGTCTCAAGTGTCCTACAGGGGATGGTGTGGCAGAGGGAGCATCAGAAGGCTGAATGGAGGAGTGGGAAGTTGCAGAAGAAAGTCAACTCCAAAGCATGTGAAAGCCAGGCAAGAGATCCCAATAGAGCATTTTCAGAGTGTATATTAGTGTACATTTCTTTATAAAATAAAATTTTAATTCTACTCTTTAAGCAGTCATTTATTTTAGTATAATCAATGAAACAATTGAAATGAGAATAAAATTTGATATTGTGATTATAGACTTTTAAAGCATGCTTTAAAAGTATGTTTTGATTTTAAAGCATTTAGAAAATCCTAATTCGTAAAGATCAGTAGTTTCAAAAATGAAGGGTCTCAGCATTTTGCTTTGCCATTTCAAGATCCTTTTTAATTAAGCTGATACTGCTGACACATTAACATAATTATAAAAGTTAGGAAAGCATCCTCAAATTATATAAATTATATATGGTGAAACTATATAAGTACAGCATCAAGATGAAACCTGTAAAAACTTCACAAGCTATTATATAACTGACCATTGATGAAAGAGTGGCTGATGTTTAAGTAAGCACAGCCGTATGTTTCATAAGGAGACTATAGTGATTTATTTATTCTTACATGAGTGGACATTCACAAGTTTGGTTTTTAAAAAAGTCAGAGCCATGTCACGCATATTCTACTCAAAGACATGTCTACAAGCAGTTCTTTAATTATTTTGTATTCTGTAATGAATGATATATGTGCACATTAAGATGCCTTTTTAAAGCATACTAAGTCATTGGGAATGACTTTATCAATGATGAGTGCCAGGAGAGAGGAAAAAATGAAGATCATACATAGCTATTCGTGTGGTCTTTCTAGTTAGAAACCCAGTCTTTCAAATCTAGGAAAGGGTGGGAAAAAGTTCTGGCAAAGAAAGAAATGAACTCAGCTCTTCTAGAAGCTGATGCATCTGTCCATCACTGTCAAAGAATAGTACTCTTCACAAACAATCTTGGGAAGCTCCCTCCAAGATGACACAGTTTACTGAGAAGTGCTCTACTTCTAGATGACCTGCTGTGGAATTCTAGAGGGCTCTCTTGGAGATGCTCTTTCACTCTTGAGATTTTTAGGAGACATCATGTTAAACTTGTTCCAGGTTGGATGGAGGAGTGCCTTCTATCAACTCTTCCTTTCAACTCCATGGTTGTGGTGCAGTCCTGGATAGACCTGTGTTGTGTGGAATTGAACAACCATCTATAGATCAGTAGCCAGAGTTGTGCTAAACCCCTACGAATCATTTTCTGCTGGTCTCATCTGAAGTTAGACTGGCCCTTCTTTTTCTCTTTTGTCTCTTAGGTTGCTGGTTCTTGTCAGCAGGAGTCCATTGTTTTTCTCAAATATCCTTTTCTCATTAAAATATGCTGTTACTGCCTTGTTCACTCCTTTTTTAAAAATTTTTTTTTTAATTTAAAGAGAGAGGGACAGAGAGAAAGAATCAAAAAAGTTCTTTTTTTTTTTTTTTTTTTTTTTTTTTTTTTTTTTTTTTTTTTTTTTTTTAGTTTTTCATGTGGCCTTCGTTGCTCCAACACTTCATTGTGTACATGGTGCTGGGGTTTGAACTCACGTACTTGTGCATGCCAGGCAAGAGCCATACCGCTGAGCCACTGCTCCAGTCCCTGAGTCTTGTTCACTCTTAAATGTAACTGGAAAATAATTGTTTTTGGTTTTAATGATGATTTGCGGTAAGGCAAGAGGACAGGTGCATGGTGGAAGGAGGAAGTGGCAGG
>PVKS010039850.1:0-16991 GCA_004027875.1 Aplodontia rufa | reverse complement strand
CTTCTCCTCCTCCTCCTCCTCCTTCTTTATATATATAGAGAGGGACAATGAGAGAGAGAAAGAAAGAGAATCAACTTTATTTAGTTTGTCACTTGGCCTTCATTGCTCTGACACTTTGTTGTATATGTGGTGCTGGGGTTTGAGCCTGCATCCTTGTGCATGGCAGGCAAGCACCGTAACTGCTGAGCCACAGCTCCAACCCCAAGGGATCAATCATCTTATTCTGGATGTACCTATCCAAGAAAGTGCATCTATATGAACCCCAAATGACATGCACAGAAATGTCTGCAGCAGCATTACTCAAGATGGCCACAACCTAAAAACAACCAAGAGGTTGATCATCAGGACACTGGATGAACAGTGGAACAAAGAAGGAAATGCGACATACAATCATCAAGGCACGGGTGCCTTGGACAGTTTCTGTGGATGTGTCCTGCAGAAAGAAAAGAGACCAACAGCGTAGTGAATGAGTCATTTGTGCCATGTTTGGCCACATGTAATTTTATGGGATAATGGAAGTCAGAATCATGGTTACCTTAGGGATGGAGACATAAGAACAGGAAGGCAGGGAGGGAAACTTTTGAAATGGTGGTGATTTCTGCATCTTGTTTTGGCTGGTGGTTCCATGGGTATGTACATGTTCTAAAACTTCATATTGAAGGATGCATTGAAGACTTGTGTAATTTTTTTTATTGGTCTTATACTGTTCTTCAAGATAAAAGCTGGCTAGAAGCAAATACAGACCCTCAGTCCCGACCTCAGACCAGCTGCATGTGATGCAGTGTGGTCCTGGGCCTTGAGTGATGGCACCGTTCAGCTTCCTTGGTGCCCCTTGCACACAGCCAGAGTTGGGATCACCGCCCAGTGCCAGGAGCCAATGTCCATGGAGCCATTGATTGATACTCTGTCCCTGGGGCATCTGGTTAGGGGGCTTCCTTCAGTGGTTGGTCCTTGGAGGGAGCATTATGGATTTGAACACTCTGATCTGGCCCTGGTCATGTCCAGGCTTTGATCTGGCAGCCCTGTTTTTTACGCCTGGGGTTATTGCTCATACCCATCCACCTGCTTCTCCATCTGCCCCATCACTGAATGGCTCCTCGTCATCCTTAGTGTCTTGCCTAAGGTCATCGAGAAGAGCTGGGATTTGAACCAAAGGATAGGAGGTCCATAGCTTTATGCAAATGAAGAATCTAAAAATATTTGTGTAGAGAATTCAGAGGAGGGAAAAAATGGATCAGAAGGAGATTGAACTTGTCTTTCTAACTTCTATCCAATGCGAGATCTTCCTTTTTAAATTTTGAGTAGAGATTTGGCATTCACAGCGTAATCACCATGGCTGGCTTTTTTCCCTTCTCACCTCGAGTCTTAGATCAAGCCTGTATCATAACAGGAATACACCGGAGGATGCGGTTTCCCTTGCTCCGACACTCTACCGCTGCTCTTGATCTACAGCCCTGCAAGAGCGCTCCAGACGGGGGATCTTCCTCTGGAAGGTGTTAGGAGCTGAGATTAGTTAGGCAAGTGGCAGAGCGAATGCATAAGCAGTGGTTTTGCATAATGAGGCGTGTGAAATCCCACTGGAGGTTGTTAGAACAGCAGACAGACTGCAGTAAACAAGGAGGAAGGTAGCTTTTGAAAACAGATGGCTTTGAAAACCTGGCAAAGACCTGTTTCAGACTTTTAAAAATTGGTTTCATTAGTGCAAGCTATTTTTTTTTTAAATTCTGCATACATATTTTAAAGTTCTGTTTTAATGATAAAGTTCCGTGGGTAATTGAACATCAGTTTGCTTCCTGCTGTAAACATGCTAACAGCCAGATGTGATGGACAGCTTGCTCGGAGACCCAGACTGTTCTCGCACATTTGGATTCAAATCCGTTATTTGCATTTTAGCTTGGGGTAATTTTTCTGACTTACATACTGGGTGGGTGTATGGCTGTGGCCTGTCCCTGTTGCCAAGGAGGTCACCCACCAGTACCTGGCTCTCCCCTTTCTCTCCCACCTCTGCCTTCGCTTTCTCCAGGAAATGGGCCTCCCTTCCACTTACGTTCCCACCTTGCCCCTCACTCCTGACCTTCCTGTTGACTACAACCTGTCAGACCGTCTCTGACCATGACATTGTTCCTGGACTCCCTTACCATGGTGCAGGCTGAACCCTTTGCCCACAGTGCTCTTCTTGTGATAGAACTCAAATCCGTCACCTGTTGGAGCCCCGATTCTAGGTAACTAGACAGAGAAAGGGCTCTCCCAGTGTGAGTTGACAGTTAATTTACCATCGAATTCCAGATAGCCTCAATGTCTTTGTGAATTTATTCCTATACAATGTAGACACTATTTGGGGGTCTATGTAGAAGGGATCTCTTCCAACCAACTCCCTTAGTTAATTATTTATATTAAAATGCCTTCTTTAAAAAAAGAGAGATGGACAGAGAGAGAGAGAGAGAAAGAAAGAGAATCAATTGTTATTTAGATTTTCGTGTGGTTTTCATTGCTCCAACACTTAGTTGTGTATGTGGCACTGGGGTTTGAACCTGCATACTCGCACATGCTGGGCAAGCGCCAAACCCGCCGAGCCACCGCTCCAGCCCGTAAAACACTTTCTTAGTAATAACAGGTACTTACTGCATTCCAGGCATGGTCTGAGTATTTTATTTCTACTAATTCATTTAATCCTCAGAACAACTCTGTGAGGTAGATACCCTCATGATACCATTTTAAAGGTGGGGAAACTGAGGCATGGAGTGGTTAAGTACTTGCCCAACTTCATATAGCCAATAGGTGTCAGAGCAGGGACTCGAACCCGGCCACCATCCTTGGTTTTAGCCACTATACTGTCTCTCAACCCCTGAGAAACTTTCCGACTCATCCACTGGGGTTTTATGGCTACTGGGTTCCTTTCCACTGCGCCCTATACTGCTGCTCTCACCTGAGTTGGACACTTGTTAATGATCAGTTGTACTTGTGCCAGCTTCACTTATTATGAATACACAATTTAATTCTTATAGAAATAGCTGCAGGATGAACACAAGAAGAAAGGAAGTTTGTCTGTAAAATCTCAGTTGAATAGCTGGGAAAGTTTCAATACCATTAACTTGCTAAAAAATATTGCTTTCCAATTAAGGCAGGCATAGGAACTGCGGAATATCTGGGGAGTGGGTGGGCATCTTCTCTGGGTGCTTCTGAAGCACTTTAAAGAAACTCTAGGTAGAAATCACAGAAGATCTGCCATGGGTAGGCTGACCATGTTGGCTTTTGCTGTGGCCCTGCTAAACTAACAGGGACCATTTGATACCTTGAAGTGTCCCAATCTCCATTAAAAAGTAGATACTCATCTTAATGTTGAATATAGATTAAGAGAAACTTTAAAAAGCAGCAAAATATTAACCAGCAGACTCTTCTTCAAAGAAAATGCCTACACTGTTGATTGAAGACCCCAGTGTTGGAGAGGTGGTGCCAGAAGCGGCAGTGACACATGTCCAGGGAGGAGCTGAGCTTCTAAGAGGGTGGGTTTGAGGCTGGTGCTTGCACTTGGAAGGGGACTGCTTAGGAAGTTCCCTGTTGGTCCAAGGAAAGGAGTGAGAGTCTTAAGCTTCGTACACTTGCGAGCATATGAAATTCTTGCACGTAGCACTGCCTCAGGATCAAAGGGCCCTGTCCTGGGCACGTTTTACTCTTCCATTAACCTGGGCTCCAGGATTGCCGCCAGAACAACCGCTACGTTGGCCCAGTCTCTACCCTGTCTGTGGCTCAGGTTTCAGGAGAAAGACTTTGGTATTCATTAAATGTGGTTTGAACAGGCGCTGCAGATGTAGTGTTTTGTGTGTCCCCAGAATGGGCATATCGAAATTCGAATGTCCAGTGTGATGGTACTTAGAGATGGGGCCTTTGGAGGATGACTACGTCATGAGGATGGAGCCCTCTCGAATGGGATTAATGTGATTAATGCCCTTTTCAAAGAGACCCCAGAGACCTCCCTTGTCAGCTCCCCCGCATGAGGGCACAGCGAGAAGGCACCGTCTAAGAATCAGGAAGCCAGCCCTCACCCCAGATGAGCCTGGCAGCATCTTGATTTTGGACTTCCTGGCCTTGATCCGTGAGAAATAAATTTCTGTGGTTTATCAGCCATGCGGCTTGTGATATTTGGTGCAGCAGTCCAAATGGGCTCAGTCACAGGTCTACCAGGGCTACCATTTCAGTTCTTTGGTTTGAATTACTATTGAGTCACTCAATAAATCGATTACTTGGGTCTAAAGTGAGGTTGGTCACCTTGTGTTCCTTCTATTGCTCTTCAGTGTTCTTTAAGTTTTGAAAAACAGTCGTTTGCTCAGATCTCCTCTTTTTGTTGAGAAATAGGCTCTTAGAGATGAAAATTTGTTGAGTGTTTATCTTTTTTTTTTTAAAAAGAGGAGGACAGTGAGAGAGAGAGAGAGAGAGAGAGAGAGAATCAATTGTTATTGAGTTTTTCCCATGGCTTTCGTTGCTCTGACACTTAGTTGTGTGCGTGGTGCTGGGGTTTGAACCTGTGTACTTGTGCATGCGGGGCACGCGCTGTAACTGCCGAGCCACCGCTCCAGCCCTGAGTGTTTATCTTTTCCAGGAATGGTGCTGGGTGACTTGGTTCTGTATCCCATTCAGTTATCTGCAGAATCTCAATGTTCTTGCCTCCAATTTGCCAGCGAGGCTGGAGCACGAGATGTGGAGTGGTTGGCCAAGAGCCATGAAGTAGGAAGCGGAGGGGCACCGCTAGTTCCAGGTCTTTCTGTTTCCCCGCCTCTGCTCCTGCTTTTTGTTTTGTTACTTTTTCTCCCCTCTGAGCTCTATGGCCATGACAAACACAGTAATAAAAGAGTCTTGGTGTATTTACGCTCCTGACCTGCACGGGTCTTCCTCCACACCCTGGGGCACTGTCCGCTTCTTCTCAGCCTGGTGTTGTGACCTGGCTGTCCGTGGTCCATGGTCACTTTCCTGACCACACCGTGAGTTTCTTGTGTGCAGGGACTCCGGCTGCCTGCAGCACTCCCCTACTAAGCTACAAAGGGAACGAGTGTCAGCGTTTATTCATTTCTGAGTGGACAGGAAGGGGCTCTGGGTGAGCATCTTCACCTGGCACAGGGTCAGACCAACTGGGAAGTTTGGCCACTCTGAGATGAATGAGACCGTAATGGAGGGGGACAGAGTCTCGGTCTTCCACAGCAAGCTATCCTCGCCCATGACCTGCTTTCTGAGCACTGTTCAAGGCCTCTTTTCTCAGATGTTTTGTTCCCAGAATTTGTGGGCTGGGATCCCATTCTGTGCCTTTAGCTTTCCGCCTCTGAAGCCAGAGCTAGATTCTTGCTGATTTGGGTTGGGGGTAGGGGGTGTGTTCTCTGTTGTGATTTCTCCCCTGAATCCTAGTCCCCAGTAGCTCCCTGGGATGATGGCTTCCCAAGTCCAAAATTCATTCCCTGATTCCTCTTACAAATTAGCATTCTTTGATTTTCTAGCTGAGTCAATATAGATACTCTTGATATAGGAAGATTTTTTCATGTAGCTCAGAATCCTAAACCCAGAGTCCAGTAGAGAAAGCCTATCCTGGTGACCCTCTGGCTGTGTATTATTTTAAACAGACCTTTAGATCCCAAGCAGAAAACCCTAGGCTGGCCTTCTTTTTCAGCAGGGATATGCTAAGTGTCACTCTCTGGTATTGTAATTTATCCTTGGAAGGAGACTCGGATCAGCTTGCTTTCAATAAATAGATTTTAGACCAAAATGCTGTGTAATTATGTTTCCTAATAGTATTAACTCGCTGCCCATGGGCAAAACACAAAAATCCCTCTGTAGTACCAAAGCAAACCTGTTAAGCTGAACTTCTGGGCAAACAGAATATGTGATGTGGATACGAATCCTGGAAATTTTGGGAGCCCTCCAAAGGGTGATTTTAGAGGAAAAGAAAGAAGAGTTTCCTGATCCTTTTCAGCCCTGATGACCCAGGATCCTATGATTACACTCTTTTCTGTATAATTGTATATATGTCAGAGAGACTTGGACAGACACCTGTTCTGATTGGTCAATATTTGTCCTGTTGGGTGATATTCTGAATGGGGTCTGTCCTTTATAGCACATTTTAGTTTAGATGTTGGCCTGGTGTCCATCAGTCAAGTGTCTTCATCTTCCAAAAAACATGTGGCTTGACTTTAGGATTCCATTTAAGCATTTTTTGAAGACCTACTTTAGAGTTCACCAACAGCAGTGTAAGACCATGGGTGTGACTCAGGTGCGTGTTTCTGGCTGGTGTTGGGCCTGTGTGAGTGGGATCACACCAGTCCTCCAGTTCCAGTCCCGGGAACTTTAAAGTGGCCCCTAAGCTTGGCAACCCAGTGGGCACCCTCCACTGAACTCGTAACCCTCTTCTCTAAGTGTCTGCAAGCTCCCCAGGGACAGCATCTCATTTCTTCCCCTCTCACGAGGCCACACTCATCCTTGGTGACCCAGAAGTCCTAGGAATTGACTTATGCTAGAGGAACAGATAAGGCAGGATGAGGAAAGGTTTGCTTGGATGCTCTATGTTTCAGAGCTAGATTGCTTGTCTAGGTGACACAGTCTCTGTGGCCTGTGCTCCTCTGCTGTGTTTGATTGATCTCCTGCCGTGTGAGGCACTGAAGACGGAAATTCTTCTCCTCCGTTTCCACACTTAGTTCTACGTGGTTCCCTGCCCTCCTTCACAGCCTCTCTTCTAGGTCCTCCTGACTCCTCATTTTGAAGTTCACTGTCTCTTTCACTTAGGGCTTATACTTACCACCAGTTTTGTGGCTATGACCCTGAACTCTCCCTCAGCCTTGGTTCCTCTCTTCCCTCCGTCCAGCATGCTTCAGTCAGCAGAGGTCAACACTTTTCCCATCTCAGGCTAGCAGCCTCGTGTAATAGACCCAGCAAAGGCGTAGTGACACATAATCCAGGGTGTTCATAGAGATGTCTCGGGAAGGAGGGGGAAGGGGGCAGGTGGAGAGGGGAAAGGGTGGGAGATTAGGGTGGGATCTAGGGGGAAAATCTGATTTAAGAATATATACATATCATGTTGTTACTTTGGATGCATTTTTGATTGTTAAATAACTAAATTTCTTAATTAAAAAAAGAAAAAAAAAACCTAGCCCCTAAATCTTCTATTGCTTCTTTCTTCTTATACCTGTTATTTGGGTGGCTGTCCCACTGGGCTAACCCAGGCCTTGGGCCCTGACCAGGACATTTTTGGAAACATTTGTCATGGTAATCTCTTTGAGTATGAGTCAGAGGAGAGTCAACACTGGAGAGAGACCTGTGGCAATATCCACTAAGCACCCTGGGGTCAAACACCAGTCCCAAGGCTATGTGTATGTTGGCCAAGAAGTCCCAATAGCACTGGGGCCTCTTGGCTGGATCACTGCTTGCTTGGAAGGGTTGATATTTGCATTGAGTTTTTCCAATGTCTTTGATTCATCTTCAGTCTAAGAAATCATTCAGGGCCGTGCCCTAGCAGTGGTCATACAGACGGATATCAGCGGAGACAAGCTAAACATACTCATGCAATTAAAAGAGAAAGAAAAGTCCTGGCTCCTCAGGGGCCCCCTTTCTCCCTCTTCCAGTCATTACCCGTATTTCCAGGCTAATTGCTATACTGATTTCTGGCAGCATTGATTGCTTCTGCCCGAATTAGTACTTCATACAGACAGAACCAGGTAGCGTGTAGTCTCGTACATATCTTCTTTCATTCAGCATTATGTTTGTGACATCTTTCCCTGTTGTTGAGAAAATCCGTGAGTGATTCATCTTTTTTTTTAAATTTTTTGAACAACCATACAAATTTTTAACAAAATAATATAAAATGTGTATAGATTCTGGATATTGCAATTATCCCCAGGAGTGCCCCTCCGATTACCCACCCTTATCTCTCCCTTCCCCTTCCCCCCATATCTCTAAAAAAGGATTATGTTGTATAGCATTACATCTTATCTGGATTTAACACACAATAATAGACCAACTTTCTCACTGGCCAGGGTCTAGTCCCAACTTCCACAGATGAGTGGAGACAATCGACCCTTAGTTCTCTGGGTTAAGCTGATTTTACTCAGCATAATTTCTTCCATAGCCATCCATTTACCTTCAAAGGCTGCAATATCATTGTTTCTAATTGCTGTGTAAAATTCCATGGTATAAATGTACCACAGTTTTTGGAACCATTCATCCAATGAGGGACATCTGGGTTGTTTCCATAGCCTAGCAATAGTAAATTGTGCTGCTCATCTTTTAACCACTTAAACACCCTTGTCTTCGTTGTCATTGACACCCAGTGGATGATAGTCTTCGGTACATACATGCACTTCAACCTGGAAGCTACCAATTTCTTGGTTGCACAAATTCTGTTGTTAGCAAACTTAGGAAAGGTGCTTTGGTTTTCAGTGGTCACACACTGGTTAAAGTGCACCAGGATCAGCTGTGACACCTCAGCTGGAGGTTTTTGCCTTAGGAGTAGGACAGGGATAGGACTGTGCAGTCTTGGCCTCCACGAGGGTCCACTTAGGTAGAAGTAGTCAGAACCACCTGCTGTTTGGTTAGCTTTTGGGCAGTATTGACCCTTATATGACCCTGTTCCCCCTCACAGTTGCCCCGGAAGAAAGCTGTTGATCATCCCAATGGACAGATGGAAAGACTGAGCCCTGAGAGGGAAGAAACTTTTCCAGATTGGGCAATTAGTTCTTGGATTTAACTCTTTCCACTCCCCAGAGATGACACTGCTGAGCATCCCCCCCAAACGCAAATGTGTGGATAAAGCCCAGGAAGTCTGTGTGTCAAGACTGAATATTCTACAGAGCAATCGGCTGGTGACATCCAAGGCACAGGTGGGTTTCAGGCTCACACTAGCTATTGTGGCGCTGGGAAGCCTTGCCAGGCCTCAACCTTGAGCCTCAACCTTGAGCCTCAACCTTGAGCATCCAGGTGACCTTGAGCTGGGGAAGTCCTCACTGTTGGGTTACATGTCCTCAGAGGCATGGGACAGAACAAGGTAGCAGGAGGTCCACTTTTGGGTGGGGGAAGTGACATCATGCTGAATGTATAAGCTTTTGGGGGGCACACGGCCTTTCTGCCCTTGACCCCAGTTCACAGTCTTTTCTTTCTGGGCTGTTCCCAGAATCTCCAGGGCCCTGAGTGCTTTCATCTCTCTCTATAAAGCGTAGCTCATCCAGCCCCCCAGCCCTTGGACTCCTGCCACTCTCAAGACCACCCAACATCCCTTTCTGGGAACCCAGTGATCCCAGACTGGGAAAGCATTGCTTCTTCCGTCACTTCCAGCTGGGACTTAGGGAGACCATGGCATTGGCTCCTCATCCCTAAAACCTAGTGGATTCCACTGTGATGATTCTCTAGTTGTTTCTTCTCGTCTTTAATTCAGACTTGGCCTCTCTTGCCTAGACCCCATGCCTTCTGCTGGGCTCTCTGCTTCCAGCCTCCTTCCTCGGATGGATTCGCCCTGGGTGCCCTGGTGAAGGTCAGACCCTCCTACCCTGCTCTGTAGCAGTCTGTGATCGATCTTTCTGGTCCATGCCATTCAGCTGGTGTGCAATGACCTCCACAACATGACCCCTGGTCACCTCTGTGACCTTCCTGTTTGCCCACCCTTCCCTCCTGCCCTGTTCCAGTTATGCTAATCACTATGGAGACTCTGTACTCTGCTTGTGGGGTGTTAAGTTCTGCCTGGGGCTCCTAGTGACCTGGTCCTTTGCTGAACTGCTGATTCCTCTTGAAAGGTCAAGCTCAGCTGTTGCTCTCCCAGGAGGTAATTCCCAGCTTTCCACCGGGGCGGCCCTCTGTGTCCTGCAGTACCGAGCTTCATTCTGTCCTGTCTGGTTCTCTTTGCACGATGTCAGCCTGCTCATCAACTAGTTTCTCTCTCTAGATTGCATGATCCTGAAATCTTGGGCTCCTGGCATGGTCAAGAGACCCAGTTCAGTCAATGTTTCTTGACCCACACAACATGAAGACCCCAGAGAAAGCCATTAGTTATCCCAATAGACAGATGGGAAGACCGAGGCCTGAGAAAGAAGTGGCTTGTGTGGATTGTACAATTAGTGCTAAATTTTAACTCTTTCCTGGCTTAAGCAGATGAGTTCAGAGGTTCTTTGTGGGCAGAGGACAGAACCCAGACCCAGAGATTGTTCCGGGCAGAGTTAGTTACAATTCCCTAGTGGACTGTCCTCCCCAGGCTTCAAGGTGGCTAACTGGGGGCATGTGTGAGTCCCGTACTTTAATTTTCCCCTTCTCTGGGGCTAACGGAGCCGTTTCCTGTAAATGGAGCTGGGTGTCCAGTACACATCAGGGAGGGAAGGCACCTGTGGAGAGGGAGAGGAAGGATGTGCCATTTGGGTTGGTCAAACAGCCGGCACCTGCACTGACTTAATTGGGTTTTATTCTATTTGATCTTGGATAAAGAGGATTTTTGAGAGTTCATTTTCCCCTTCGTAAGCATTCTTGCTAAAAAAAAAAAAAATCCTATCTGCTCCATCTGCTCCCTTGGTTCCCAGATCCTTGCTAGCCAAGCTTGCTACACTTGGGGGCAGTAGCACACCACCGACCTGCTTGGGAGCACCCACGGGAGCGGCTTACAGATTGGAGCATCGCCGGGAATTTTAACTCCACTTCAATGTTTTCCATCTCATATATATTGGCGAGAAATATCACTTAAGACAAAGTTGGAAATAAATTAAGTAGGGAACCCCATAAGGAGGTTTATATTTGCTTTTCTGCCATCAGCTGTGAATTTTTATGCTTTGAATATTTTCAGTCTGGATCACAAACCCCCAGTTTGAATTTGATTGTGCCATAAGGTGGTTCCCATCAACTAGAGGGCGTCCCTGGGAATTCCAGGTCGTGATGGAAAAGCTGTGTGTCAGCTAATGGCTTTTGAATGACTTGCTGAACTGGGCATCTGTACCATGGGTGGCTGCATCTGTTACTTGGTTTAACATTCTAGGAAGTTCACATCATTATCTTTACACACCGGAAAAGGAATCGGGCTCAGAGGGATCAAGTGCGTTGCCCAAGGTCATGCAGCTGAAGGACATGAGGGTTCCTATCCACTCTGTGAAGGATGCTCCTTGGCTTGGTCGCTCCCTGATCCATCCTCAGCACCTGGGGCAGTACTAAGCCACATGGTATTTGCTGAGTGAGTAGAGAGCTGAGGAGTTGCCTCCTCTGTGCTTTCAGAAGGGAGCTGGTAATCATTCAGGTGCTCCTGGATTCCAGAGCAAAGCCCTCCCCTCCCTCTGGGAATTCTGCAGCCCCACACTGCAGAATCAGAAGGCTCTGGAGCGAGACCAACACTCCTTCCAGGGTAACTGCTTGCTGAACAGATTCACTATGGGGCCAAGAGAACAGAACAGTCCAGCGTGGATCTGGGGCTTTGGATTTCATCGTAAGTAAATTGTGGGAAACTGGGAGATGAGTTGCTCTCAGGTTACCTGTGGGGGAAGGTGGCATTCTGGAACAACCGTTACAGACCACAGAAGTGTTCTGGATGGGCAGGTGGGAGGACAGCCCAAAGGGACGTTCCCGTGTGAGGCAGAGGTCCGGGATGAAGGGGTCACCGAAGAGCAAATGAGCTCCCTTAGAGTGGGCGTCCCCCAGTGGTCTCTAGTTTGTACACTCAATTCTGTCTTGCCTGGCCCTTGGCCCTGCACTGGTGAAGGAGGCAGGGATGTTGGGTGGTCTTGAGAGTGGCAGGGGTCCGAGGGCTGGGGGATAGGAGAGCTGCACTCTGCAGAGCAAGATGAAAACTCAGGGCCCTGGAGATTCTGAGAACAGCCCAGAAAGAAAAGACTGTGAACTGGGGTCAAGGGCAGGAAGACCGTGTGCCCCCCAAAAGCTTGTGGATTCAGCTGACCCACAGTACAAGGCACCAACACCTTTAGCAGGAGAGAGACCAGTGGGCTTGGCTTGGGGGAGCTAGGCAGCGTCTCCCCAGCCATGGGCCAGCTGAGGAAGGATGGGCCCCTGGAGAGACAGTGCTGGCAGTAGACAGGTGGTGGAGCCAGGATAGAGAGGAGTGAGGATGAGTCCTTCCTTGGTACCTTCAGCAGGAAGAGGCAGGGCTCAGGCTCCCAGCCTAGGCTGGAGAACGGACTGCCCCAAGCCATCATGGGTGAGCACAGTGACTTGGATCCCCAGGAGGACTCAGCAATGTCTGCCACCTGTCCTCAGACCAGGATAAGCTCCTGTAATGCAGGAAGTTTCTGATCATCCTGGTGGCTGGGACCAAGATGGTTTCTATCCCTGTTCTCTGGTTTACAGGAAATAGACCCTCACTCAGGTTTCCTCAAAGGTGGGTGTATGGAGGTGTCGGAAAGATCTGTGGGAACCAGTGTTCGTCCTGGAAGACTGGGAGCTACACCCTCCGTCTTTCTTATTGTTGAAGGTGGTGTTGATGCATACTCTCAGCTCCCCAGAACATCTGCTGCACACAGTTTGGGGTTTCCAGGGCCTTGTCTCTGTTCCCCTCCATCTTTTGACTTTTCCCACAGTGTTTCTTGGTGTAACTCAGCATGTTCCCAAGAGCAGGAGTCTCATTGCCTCCAGTCATCTCTGGGTATCAGGCCATCTTACAGAACACCTGCTCAGGTGGCCTCACCAGCAACATGGGGAGGATGAAGAGTTGTGCTTCAGCCTCAGCTCATCCTCCTGTTTCTCCAGGCTACGTGGACTCCTAGTTTCTGCCCGACACACCTGTGCTGCACCCAGTTCCTACCCCTGGCACACAGGATGGCAGCCTAGGTCTTCTATAGAAGACGATGAAAAACATCCCCCAGCCAGGCGTAGAATAGGCTATTGAAGTGACTGAGTAATTTGGCACCTGTCAATCCTGAGCATGACATTGCTATACAGATCTTACATGGAGGTGCATCAAGCAGAGAAAAGACAAGTTTCAGTCTTCCATCCTGCCATAACCAGGACCGGAAGATCCAGAAGCCAGTCACTAGATACAAAGTGCGGCTGAGCTGATGGTGGAATCTTGTTGGTGACACACTGACATGGTGCCCATCTTTCCAAAGCCAATTCCGCACTTACAGTTAGTCATCTGATCTTCAAACCTTAGACTCAAACTCAACCCACCCCTCATAGTCACCAAGTTGTCTGAATTCCATGGTGATGAATAATTTTATGTGTCAATTTGACTGGGCTATGGGGCGCCCAGCTTTTTAGTTAAGCGTTATTCTGGTTGTGCCTGTGAGGATGTTTGGATGAGGCTAACATTTGAATCAGTAAACTGAGGACAGCAGATGGCCCTCACTAAAGTGGGTGGCCCTTGTTAAATCAGTTGACATTCTGAAGGCTGACCCTTCCAAGAGTGAGAGGGAACTCCTCTGCATAATTGCTTGGGCTGGGACATGACTTTTCCTACACTGGGACGAAATTGAAGCATCGATGTTCTTGGGTCTCTAGCCTACCAACGACCTGCTGGAAATGACGCCATCAGCTCTCTTTGGATTCCAGTTTGCTGACTACAGAGGTTGGCATTTCTCAGCCTCTGTGTTCGTAGGAGCCAATTCCTTATAATAAACTCTTTATATCTATACATCTATATCTGTATCTGCCTCCCAGTGGTTCTGTTTTTTTGGAGAACTTTGGTGATGTCCAATTTTGACATGTTTCTTGACTGCATCTTCTTCCCCATCCCTACCACGTTGGCCACACGTGAGCCAGGTGGCTTTGACTCACGTGGGAATTGGGACCTCAGCATCCCACCTGCTGCCCTCCCTAGCACCCCTTGGTCTCTGAAGTGATGAAAGAAGCTTTAGCTTCATGAAGCATGGTTTGAGCTACTGTTCTTATAGGTCAGACTGACTCTGCGCCTGGTATTGCCATGCTCTATTTCGGGGCTGACAAGCATCCAGTCACATCATGCACGTGGAAATAGCCCTCCTAGATCCCACATCCCCACTACGCTGCTTCAGCAAGCTCCCGTCCTTCAAGATGAGCTCAACTCTTGCCCTGTTTGTGAAATCTATCGTGATTGCAGACAGAGATCGCCACCCGCTTCTCCGGTCCCCATGCTAGTTACCCTGTTGAATTGTTATTATGAATATATTTTGCCCCCCAGTCTCTTCCCTGTGCTGCACATTTCTGGAAAGCCAGCATCCTGTTCTCCAACGCCTACAAGAATTCCTCACACTTAGCCTGCATCACAATTTGTGGGATGAATGAACAATGAATATACTGCGTATGTTTGAGTATAACTAGATTTTCAAAATGTTGGTCAGTGAGACAACCGCAGATCCTTTAATCCCAAAGGTTTATCCAGATTATTTGACCTAATTCTTTAATACCACATCATCAGATAACTCCGTGGGAGCAGGCCACCGTAATGTCAGCAAATACAGAGCTGGATTTCATCTCCACCCGCTGTGGAGGGCTTGGAGTCCTGTAATAAATGTGCAGAGAGAGAGATGTCAGAAGATTAGCATTCTTGTAATGAGAAGGAGAGATGCATTCATCACGGTGGCTCAAATGCCATCGGCGGAGCATCTCCAGCAAAGACCTTCAGCAAACGGCGGTGAGAGATGGCAGATTTCACAGGTTGGTCATGGGGAGCCTTGTTCATTTCACAGTTTATAAAAGATTAATGCTAAAGGGAAAAAGATACAGCGACAGCTACCTAATTGTAGAAAATGCTTTGTCTAAAACACAACCTGGAAAAAACAGAAAGGGGAATGTCACATTTTCTGTGGAAATAGGGCTTGACCTTGACATTTGACTTTGGAAGTGATGGGAATTCCTAATCAGGGGGACTTTTGCTCCGAGTCTGCACTGTAAGTCAGCAAATCAACAACTCTCCATTTTGTGGGGACTCCAGGGAGATCCTTGAGATAGTTCTGAACTGGGAAATGTGAAGTGGACCCCATTCCCTGAAATCCAAGGGCTATATTTGAGTCACCATTCATATTGTTCATAGATCTGAGCCCTGGCAGCTCCAAGGCCCATACCAAGCCCTTTGCTTTTCCATTAAAATCTATCGCTCACTCTCTCGATGATGCAGAGAATTCTGGTGCCGCTGGGTTATTGTCTGAACTGTCAGTCCTCCACCCAACCGCACGTCAGAGAGCTAACCCTGGGTGCTACCAAATGTGACCTATCTTGAAGACAGGATCTTTACAGAGATAATCAAGTTAAAATGCGGTCCTTAGGGTTGGTTGCAATCCAATACCACTGGTGACCTTATGCAAATGGGAAATTCGAGCACAGAGACGCGCTGTGCAGCAAGAGCACCGTCTCCCTGGGTTCCCCCTGAAGTGGGGAGCTGTTGGTCTGCACACCCACATTGCAAACTCAGCGAGTCCCTCTGGCTCGGACCCCTCTGAATTCTGATGTGAAGGTTAAGCTCTGTCTGCAGGGAAATGTCTCGCTCCCCTTTCTGTTCTCTTCTGGGACTTAGACAAGGTACTTTTTTTTAACTAGATACGTGGTGGTGGGGACGGGCATGACAGAGAGCCAAGGCCAGGGTGCCAGGTGGCCAGTGACCCACCAAAGCTAGGGGAGAGGCACTGAATGATGCCCCATATTCTGTCTCTTGATTTGTCTTCTGCAGAGGATTCTGTGGCCTAGGAACAAAGCTGGAATGATTCTGAGTATAAAAGTTGAGGATCTCACAACTTGTGGTCCTCCTGCAGCAAAATTGGGTTACAGGGAAAAGGAATCTGGGCTCAGATGCCAACGATGTGGGTTTAAATCCTGACACTTCCACCTGTTGTGTGGTTCCCTGGGCCTCATTTTCCCCACCTATGGTGCTGGGGCACAAGGACAAGAGGACTGCGATGGCCCCGTGGTTCAGAACTTGGCCTCAGTGTGTGCTTTCTCCAGGCTGTGATCTTTGTCCTCAAATGGACCCCGAATCCCTCCAGGGACTGGACACGGGTGCAATGCAGGGTGCTGGCTACGCTTGCAAATGAAGCCGCTCTTCAGTTCTGCGCGCTGAAATGTGGTTCCCCGTCCGCCCCCCATCCGCATGTTGAAGTCCTAACTCCCAGCGCTCGGAATGTGACCTACCTGGGAGAAAGATTGCGGAGGTAATCAGGTACGTTAAGAAGAGGTTGAACGAGACGGGTGGTGGCTAGACACCACCGCTAGTGTCCTGGTGAACAAAGGAGACGTGGGGAAGAGCACAAAGGGGAGCTGTGCTACCATCTGCCAGGGAAGGTCTGAGAAAACAGCGCAAAACCTTGCTAATGCCTGGAGAAGAGGGGTGGCCCTGCCCACAGCTCCTAGGGGGCAGGGACAGCTTTCTACAACAAAACAATTCCATAAAACCTGCACCTGGGTAAAGGCAGAGCCAGAAATCAAGATCTTGTTCAATAGCAATAGGATCCTGAAGCGCAAAACACATTTGCCAAAGGGCAGGAAATAACTGGGCAAGGCCCATCTCCTTTGCCTCCATCATACTCCCTTAGGGTGACTGTAATAAACTGCCAGAGACTGGGAGGTTTAACAACCACAGAGACTTCTCAATGCTGGAGGCTGGGAAGTCCAAGAAGAGGACACGAGCAGACTCTGTGATTGCTGAGGGCTTTCACTTCATTTGGGGAGGGAGTTCCCTTGTATGAGGGTACTAACGAACCCCATTCCTAATGGCTCCACCCTCATGATCTGATCACCTGCCAAAGGCCCCACCTCTTAATACATCACACTGGGGGTTGTGATTTCAATATGTGATTATTTTGGGGGGGAGCGTAGAGGTACAAACACCCACAATGTGCTAGTGAACATGACATGTATTTTACAAGACACATGCCAATATGATATATATATATATATCTTAAAGTACACCACTTGCTCCTTAGCAGGAAGGAGCTTGCTTGCTAATATGGAGGGTGTTCTTTGTGTCTGTGGGGTGGTCTGAAAGCACATGCTGACCATTCCAGAGTATTCTTTCCCTGGTATGAGCCTGTGGACTTCGTAAGATCTGCAATAAAGAATCTCTAAGGTTATGTCCA
>PVKS010039849.1:0-16989 GCA_004027875.1 Aplodontia rufa | reverse complement strand
AAAAGGTTCGAAGGAGGCTTCCAGGTCCCAGGTCAGGGTTTGAGTGCACAAAAGCACGGTGGGCCCTCCCAGCACTCTGAGCTCCTCTTCCTGAGCACCGTTTGCAGCCTGATCCCGACAGGAGAGAACAACCAGCGGGTCCTGCAGGAGGCGCAGAGAGAGGAACTGCAGACAGCAGTCCAGGCTCGGAGGCCACCAGTGGACGAGGACAGCCTGGGGGCGGGAAAGCCAGGGAGTCCAATATCGCCTACCAGAGTCCTCAGATGGCTTTGCTCAAATTTTCAAAGTCCATTGGCTGTCATCTTATGATTTGAGAAGAATCAAAAAATATTCCTTACAGTGATTAAGGAGAGGGAAGATAACTTCAAGTGCTAGTTAGTGGTGATGGAATTCCCTGTCTGATAACTGCTTCACAAAAGTGGCATTTAAAATCCAGCATGGGGGCTGGAGCCGTGGCTCAGCGGTTATAGCACTTGCCCTGCATGCACAAGGACGTGAGTTCAAACCCCAGCACCACGTACAAAACGAAGTCTCGGAGCAACGAAAGCCACATGAAAAACTAAATAAAATGGATTCTCTCTTTCTCTCTCTCACTGTCTCCCTCTCTTGAATAAATAAATAAATAAATAAATAAATAAATAAATAAATAAATAAAAATTCAGCATGGGCAGCCTCCCCTGAGTGGAGCCTGGGCAGAGCAGACAGTCTCATAGGATACATGAGCCACCTCTCCTCCCTCCCTGGCAGCCTCTTTTCCCTGCTTGAGACCCTTGGTCTTAGCAGTTCTTCTTCTCATTCTTCTTCTTTTTAAAGAGAGAGGGACAGTGAGAGAGAGAGAGAGAGAGAGAATCAATTTTATTTAGTTTCTCATGTGGCTTTTGCTGCTCCAAGACTTCATTGCATACGTGGTGCTGGGGTTTGACTCGCGTACTCACACATGGCAGGCAAGCGCCGTAACTGCTCCAGCCCCTTACCAGTGCTTCTTGACAAATTCAAATATCTGAATTTTTGGCAGCACTTTTAATTTGAGGGAATTAAAAGGTAAACACTTTATTGTAAACCAAGTTTCAGAAATCTTGCCATAATAGCCCCTTACTCTTGTTTGCCCACCGGCTGCAGCCACTAAAGGGCAAGGGGTAACTTGCCTGAGCACTCTCTCGTCCTGCAGCCTTTGTGTCCCAGGGACCCTGGGCCCTTTCTGCTGCTGGACTTATCTCCCATTTCTGCTGGTTCCTGTCACTTAGTGACCCCTGCCCCACACCTCTCCAGCGCAGCTGCTGCCCTGACCGACTCCACCCCAAATGCATGAAAGTCACATGGGTCACAAGGATCCTATTGTGCCTGACAGTCTGCTCATACACAGCTGCGTGGGGCTGGGGCCTGGCTCCCCCGTCCAGGCAGCCCCTCAGAAAGGGACTTGCTTAGAGAGCAGCAAGGTGACCCTAAGCCAGCACCGCAGCCAGGTGGGCCGAACTCAGGGCCAGGGCTCCTCTGTGCTCTGCCTGGCCCACAGGGTGGCTTCTGTGTGTCTGACTCTTCTAAGTGAGAACAGTGTTCTCGAACCTCAGGCCTTGAGCTCAGCTGACCCGGCTCCCCTCCCATCGACTGCACTCAATTCCTAATCCAGCAAAGTCCCCTGGGACACAGGCTTCCCGGTGCCAGCAGCAGGCAGCGGGCTGGTGGCCTGGCCAGCTGGGCATTCTCACCTGCAGCCAGGAGCGGCCTTCCACCCGGTGTCCTCCTCCTGGCGGCCACAAGGGGGCAGGGTCCGACCACGAGCTTGGCCGTCCTGCCGTGCCTGAAAGGAGCTCTGCTCTGGTTCTCAGAAGTGACCTTCCTGAAGCCACACTCACTGTGCCCCACCCAGGGGACTCCAGTGAAGAGGAAAGCACACACTGTCCGCGGACTGCTTGGCCCTAATTCATTCCCGGACCTCGCTGCTGGGCTGCATGGAATCCATTAGGCAGGATATCGAAGCTTACGGATGGAAACCTAGTAATTCCTCTTTAATAAACATGAGTTACTTTTATTTCTTAAACTTTATTAGGCACTTACTCAAAACATTACTGAAAAACACTTGCTAATAATATGAATGATGAGTTGGATTCTGCTTGCATTATTACTCTGCCTAAAGGCCCCAAATACAAAGGGTGGATTATTCCGAAGACTGGGGAACTGGGGAACGGCTGGTGCTCGAACGTAAATCTTCGCGCTTGAACTTAATTCCATCTTGACACTTCTCACCAACCCTGTAAGGAGGAGAGTGACACCTACCACAGTGGTCTTTTTGTGCAGCCAAGAACTGACAGGAGAGAGGCCCCCAGGGCTGCAGGAGGAGGTAGGTCTGAGGCCAGGAGGGAAGCTGTCCAGGGAGGCAGGTCTAAGGTCAGAATGAAGGTTGCAGGCTGCGGGAGGAGGCAGGTCTGAGGTCAGAAGGGAGGCTGCAGGCTGCAGGAGGAGGTAGGTCTGAGGCCAGGAGGGAGGTTGTCCAGGGAGGTAGGTCTAAGGTCAGAAGGGAGGCTGCAGGCTGCAGGAGGAGGCAGGTCTGAGGCCAGGAAGGAGACCACCTGGGGCTGCAGGAGGAGGCAGGTCTGAGGCTCAAGGCTGCTGCTGGCTGCTTGGTGCCCCAAGCTGCTGGTGCAAAGGCAGAGGTCACTGAAGGGACAGGACCTGAGGAGATACACACAGGTCCCACTCTGAGAGGCTCCTTTGTTCCAGGCCTGCAGCACGGTAACGTTGGGGTCCTTCCAAGTCCCAGTGCCCTTCCCAAGCCACCCTCAAGGCTCTCACACTACCTGTCCGGGACCTCCCCTCTGACCTGTGCCCCCAGGGCCCCCCATATGAACCAGGTCATCCAGCATGCACGCACGGACACCCTCTGCAGGCCCCTGCCCCGGGCCCTGGAACGGGCCTAACACTTATGCAGTCACTGAAACCCACGGAGTCTCCTCGACACCCACCTCGCCCCTTCCCAGGCCGGATCTGAGGTGCAGCTTGGTCTTCCTTCATCCTTGCCCCGCCTCTAGGAACCTCTCGCAGGCCTGCTCTTCACTGCTGGCCTCGCGATGGTGCTTAGCCTGCGGTGACCTTCCTAGCGAGAGAGCCCTGGTTCTTTTCTGGGACCACCCTGGTTATTTCCTCCCTAACATTTCCACAGCATATAATTTCATTAATTTCTTTTACTTCTTCAATTATGATCCGTCATCCCCTAACCTGGTTCTATCCATAACAGGAGTATACAAAACTATAATTAATAAAACAATTTGATTTTATTTACAAGTCTCAATTCTGCCAAGGTAAGAAATTTAATGTAAGTCAAGCTGGTCCTCTATCCACTTCCTTGGGTGGCACCTAGTTGGTAGAGGTGGCACAGGGCCACCCCGAGGGGACCTCCCTGTTCGCCATCAACACAGCACCTGCCAGGACACCTGTTGTCCTTCTAGGCCTGCCAGAGGTCCACAAAGGCCATAGAGACCCATCCTCCCCAGTTGCAGCCTCCTCCACCCAGGGGTCCTCACCACCACTCCTGTGAGATGCCACCCACATTATGCCTGGACCTGCGCCTCTCTGGGTCCATACAGGCTGTTCTGTGGGGGGACACTCAGTTCATTGCCAGCTGACTGCAGCCATCTCTACCTGGGGACGGGCACAGAGGGACCCCTTTCCAGGACCGTGTGCACTCTGGTACCCTCCTCCAACTTTCCCACCCTGTCAGGTCAGGGGACAGACAGGAGCCCTGCTCTTATCTTCCTCGTCCAGATGGTCTGCGCTGCCTAGTCCTGTTCCTTCCAGAGCCTCATCTTCTGAAACTGGAGAGGATGGTGGAACCTTCCTCTGCTCTGTTTCTGTCACTTCCCTGAATCTCCAAGACATGACTGGAGGAGGTGAAGCGCTTAAAGGGTAGGAAGAGACATATTGTTTGTGTTTTTATACACATTTTTATTAGTGATTATAGTTTGACATAGTGTTGGGATTAGTTGTCACCTACTCCTAAATGCACACAATTCAGCAACACAATTTGTTCAAAATCCCCCCCACCCCTCTACCTCCCTCCTCCCGTCCCCTGATCCCTTGCCTTTCTTCTGGGCCCTATATCATTCCTAAAAAACCCAAATTCAGTGACACAATTCTTATGCCTTATTTGTGCTTTTTTAAAGCACTCATTCAGAGACATTTCTGTGTCACAGTTGTCCTGGCACATCTGGCATGTGTGGTGGGGACAGCCAAGGCCGGAGAGCCTGAGAGGTGCTGGGCCTTCAGCCGCCCCGGGTGCACAGGCCCAAAGGAGAGCGGAGGCCACATCCTGTTCCCACCTGGGTCTGCTCCCGGTTATTCCACCCAAGCCTTCAACACTGGTTCTCCACGCATGACAGTGAGCTCCTCGAGAGTCCCTTGAACTCCTCACCACATAACGGAACAGGGTGGCCGATATTCTTCATGGAAGTCAGTTTACTATGCCACCTTCTCTAAAGGCTTTCCAGGTTCTCTGCCAAGGTGGGAAAGTAGCTCAAGTTGAAAGACCATCTTCTCATCATTAAATGAGCCATGGTCAATGCATGGAAGGAAGCCAGAGGACTGGAAAAGAGAAAATGGCACTAAACAGAAAGCACAAATCACACCTGTGCTCCAGGAGGTGGCACCTGTGCCTTCATGCATCCACCTGCTCCTTACTGTGAAATGAGATTAGAATGAAACCTCTGCCCGCAGCCTCGCTGTGAAGCCCCGTGACTTCCTCGCCTGCTGCAGGCCCCACAGGCTGGCTCCTGTCTTCCTCATGCTTTCCCACTTACGCAGGGCTGTGTGACAAGCCATCCCCCGTCAGTGGCGTCCCACACAGACGTCACCCAGCAGGTCGCAGACTTTGCAGGTTGAATGGCCGGAGGGCACAGCTGTGACCGGTCACCCTCCATGGTGACCAGAGCTTGTGAAAGGCAGGCTCAGTGCCCCTCGGTGGGGCGCATGGGCCTCCAGCTCCCTCCTCGAGTGCCCAGCTCCTCTCTGGTGGTCAGCGGGGGCCATAGCTCGCTGCAGGTGGCAGCTCCACATGCCCACAGCATGGCAGCTGGGCTCCAGCAGACACAGGAGGTTGTGTCCTCGTTAGTGACCAGCCTGGAGGTCACAGGGCAGCACTCTGCCATCTTTCTTTCCTGAAACAGCGATGTCCGTGGCACTGAGGTCTGATGGCCCTTTCGTTGTACCTCTTAGCAGCCAGCACTGTCATAGAGACAAAGGTGGCTTTTCTGTCTTCGGAAAAGTACTGACATGGGGCTGGAGTGGTGGCTCCATGGTCACAGTGCTTGCCTGGCACGTGGGTTTGAACCGTAGCACCACGTATACAACGAAGTGTCGGAGCAACGAAAGCCACATGAAAACTAAATAAAACTGATTCTCACGGTCCCTCTCTCTCCTGAACATAAAAAAAGAGAAGTACTGATATAAACTTATTCTCCTTGCTAACTTGAAAGTTCATTCATTTAGTTTGGGGGAGATTTTTTTTAAGGTTTAAATAATCTCTTTATAGAGCCTCCCTAAATCCTTGAAAGCTGATGCTCTCCCCCGCCCCCCATATACTATACCTGCACATACACACAGATACTAAGCAATGTAAAGCATACACGGATGCGTGTGTGTGTGTGTGTGTGTGTGTGTGTGCTTTGCTTCAGATGCTTGCTATTAAGCTGCACCCTTCAGGGGAACGAGGCAGCATCTGAACTCCGGGTGTATGCATTTCTCTGGGCACCATTCTCTCTGCTTCATTACTTGGCTGCGTATTTGCCGGAGCCCTGTAGCCCTGTGAGTGTCTTGAGGAAGCGTCCTGCCTCCTGTACCTTGTCTACCTCCCAGCCCAAGGCCTCGCATTTTGAGAACAATTGATAGAAGGTAAGGGAAGGTCAACTCCATAAGGCACGTCACGAAAACTTAGAGCAAATCTCAAAGTGGAGAAATGTTACAGCAAACTCTTTGCATCAGCTCGCGGAGGCTGGGAATCTGCACTTGTGTTCGGACCTGACCTTTAAGCTGGAGATTAAGATCAATGGAGAGAGGGAAATGAAGGAGGAGGGCAAAGAAGAGGAGGGGGAAATTAAAACACTGAAAGGAGAGGGAAGGATGATTGTGCAGGGATGATATAATTATCTATATATGAACCCTGAAAAGCTCTGGAGAGAGCACCTCAGTCAGCTTTATCACTACCCTAAGAGACTCACCAAGAACGATTCCAGGAGGAAAACTTTACTTAGAGGTTCACGGTTTCAGAGGTGTTAGTCCACAGAAGGCTGACTTCATGCCTGGGGCGGAGGGAAACAGAGAAACTCCACTCCAGACAGAGAATATGCACCCCAAAGACATGCCCCCTGACCCCCTTCTCCAGCCACACCCCACTGCCTGCCACTGCCAGTGCGTCCCCACCAGATTAACGCACTGAGTGGATTTAGGCCCTCATCACCCAGTCATTTCACCACAGACGTCACATGTCTCATATGATGAGCTTTCGGGGAGACACCTTTCATCCAAACCATAGCAGAGCTCGAAAGAGAGCTTAGCAAGGTTGCTAGGTTTAAGTTCAACACGTGTAACTCCATATTCCAAAACACTAACGATGAAAAATGTATTTTTAAATAAACCTTTAAGAAACAGCTTTTTATAATTGTAGGGATAGATAAACATAATAGATTTAACAAAATGTGGACTACTTTAGTGGATTAAATTATATGACACAAATCTTGAAAAGCTGAGAGATATATCATGTTGGTGAATAGCGTAAGATCACAGTACTGTCCACTACATGAACGCAACGGAATTCCAATTACAATCTTGACTAGAATTTTCGTAGATGGTGGTCAAGTAGGAATTGGTGAGGTTGCTGATTCCAAGCTTGCATAACAAGGGCCTGAAGCAAAAGAACCATGCACAGACAAATGGAACCTGGTTTTCATGATGCTGGACGTAAGACAGGAAGACTGTAGTCCCCATGAGACGGAAACAATGAGGTGAGCCCTGTGCTCCCCCATCTTCGCCTTCAGAGTTCCTGCAGTAGTGTGTGGAGGGGCGAACTGGGGGAGCCATGTGGGCCACCCAACTTCAGAGATGGGTCTGGCAGTCCCGAGAGACCAGGCAGCTGGAACATGCAGGGCAAAGTGCCAGAGAGTGGGGAGGCGCACAGAAAGGGTGCCCTCGAAGATCTGCAGGGAGCCCCAGAGGTGCAGGAAGACCAGCAAGTGTAGGTCATGAGACGCAGCCAGGTGGAGGTGAGAAGACCCCAGAGCTGGCATGAGAGCCTGCTGGTACACCAGCCAGTGCAGAGGACTGTGTGGTCCTGGGCCCCCGGAGAAGCACAGAGGAAGTAATGAGCCCCGGCCAAGCACTGTTCTGCGCCCATCTAACAGACTTCAGAAGATGGAAAGCAGGTACCGTGTTGGCGTAACTGAAGGCCTTCCCAAGCAACTCTGGAGGAAACTGATAGGAAAATCAAGATATCCAGCACCCAAAAAAGTCAGATTCAAACAGTGTGGCACGTAATGAAAAGTTACTGGGAGCACACTGGCTCCTTCACTCGGTCTCCCTTGCCTGTCCTTCTGCTAATACAGTACCAGCTTCCAAACGCACCTTAATGCTGTAATATGTGGGCAGTGTGGACTTGACAGAGAGCAAGACAAGTGAGTCAGCAAAGCAGAAAGAGCCAGAAAAGGTGCTGGTGCTACCTGGAGACAGCACAGTTCACAGCTGGCCCTGTGGACCAAAGGGACATAAAAACTGGCAAATGGCACTGGAATAAATGAAGAAGAAGCTCTATCCTAGAGGCACACAGTAAAATGTATGTACAGGTGGAACATTGGAATACAAAGATCAACACTTTGATGTCTTTAAGAGAAGAGATCTTTAGAGTTGGGTCTAGGAAATGATGCTTGGGACAAAAGGCATGGACTGTAAATGCCAATGATCAATTTAATATGCTATAATTTAAAACATCTGTTAGCCAGAAGATACCCCAGCATAGGTGAGGCCAACTCCAGCTGAGGTGGTGTCTTCAACACAGGTGATTTTCACAAAGAGTTAACATCCAGGATGTAGAAAGAAGACAAACAGGTAAACAAGTTTACAGAAGAGGAAACATAGACAGCCAGAAAGACACCTGAGATGTTCACCTGCACAGTAGGCAGTGAAGCGCCAGGGGAAGCATCTCACACTCACCAACGGCCAAAGCCAAAGGTCGCTGAGGAAGTGGAGCCCAGGGCAGCGCTGGAGAGGAGCATGCCTGTGTCTAAGAAGCCCTCCCTCATGAGAGCCCCGGGGAAGCCGTCCCAAGCAGCAGGAGATGTTAGGAAGCCCCACAGCCCTGTTCCCGAAGACCCTGCTTCTCAACCGTTCCCCAAGAGAAAGCCGCACAGGAGCCTGGGAAAATAAATGTGGGGGTTCACAACAAAATCATAGATGGCAGTGGAGACTGAGGAAGCAGAGCAGCCGTGCTTGTCATGACGGAGCTCTTAAACACAGGCTGGCAAGAGCAGGGCTGTGCAGAGTTGCATCTCTGCAGAGGAGATTCTCCGCTTCCTCATAGTAGGACACAGTATTACCTGGTGAGCTGCTCCCCAGAACAAAAGGCACCTTTCAGTGTGGTGAGGCCATGGTGTTTATGTAAAAAATAAGAAAAAAAGAGTGGCATGGGTGTAGATTCAGGCACAGATGTTTATTGGGATTTGCTGCTTCCGGGCCAAATTCACCTGCACCACCATAAGGAGGGCAGGCGTGGGAAGTGATTACCAGCAGGGGAAAGGCGGCAGGGAGAACCACGCTGGATCTCAGCTGGGCAGCTGTATTTATAATTTTAGGGAAATGAGCGAGGTCGATGGGGTTGGCCTTTTGGAGATTGGCTGGTGGATCTGTCAATCCATTGGAGCTTGTCTGCCAGTGTGTTGATTGGCTGTTCTTTTGCAGGCAAGCTGCTCTGTGCCCTGCCCCTTAGCCAGCCGTGGGGGGGCCTAGCTGAAGCCACGCCCCCAGCCAGCAGCTCAGAGAAACCTTACAGTTTACCTTATCTGCAAGCAGAAGCCACCTTCAGAACTTTCCAGAACTTTCCCACCTGCAGCGTGCACCCAATGGTTGCAACTCCAGAAGCTGACTTAAGACCAGGAGGTGGTTGGATGTGGAAGCCATGAGCCTGCGCTGCTGGGTTCTGCAGTGTGACAGGGGTGCTGTATCTGCGTTCCTATTTCCATTTGATGCGGATGTCAGCAAGATCTGAAGATATGGGAAGCAGAGGCGCCGGGAGGGTGGGCAGCAGACTTTGGGTGGCTGTGAACGGGAGACGGGAGGAGATGGGAGGTGTGGTGCCCACTGGCTCTTGTTCTGCCTTGTTCTTTTCGTGGGGCTGGGGACTGAACCCGGGGCCTCACATATGCTGGGCAGGCATTCTGCCGCTGAGCTATACAGGGTCTAGCTAAGCTGCCCAGCATGGGCTCAAGCTTGCAATCCTCCTGCCTCGGCCTCCCGAGTAGCTGTGACCACGAACTTTACATCTCTTTGTGTGTGGTGAACCCTGGCATGTGCTGTTTAAGACTTCTGAACAAAAAAGGCTACGGGAGCTCCCAGAACACTTGTCCTTAAGGACTCTGCCTTCCACCTGCCTCTCCCAAGCCTCCTTTCCCACATGACTGGGTTGGTTTCCTGGACTGACTCTTTCTCCTGAGGCCCAAGCAGCCTCTCTTCTGCCCCCCTCCTCTGCCTGGTCCTGCACCTCGGCCTTAAGAGTTACAGAGAGGCCACCGTTCAGCTGGAGCCTGGGACACACTCCCACCTTCTTCCCAGGAAGAGAGAAGTAGGGGGAGAGGAGCCAGGAGTCCCTCCCCTCTGCGCCTCAGGGTCAAGTGTGGCTCTGCCCACCAGGAGCTTCCTGTGCTGGCTGGGAAGTGGGTGCTCTCTGCTGGGCCAGCCGTGGGCGCTGCACATCCGACCTGTTGGGCATTCAGGAGCAAGCCGCAAGCAGACAGCGTCTGCAGGGACGGCGAGTGCTTCCCCTAGACACCTCGTGGAGTGGCTGATGGGATTTGACAGTGGGTCTTTCTTAGCAGGCACACAACCACTTAGGCAAAGAGGAAAGTGGTGTTTTGGGGAAAATGCCAAGCGGTGAGTCCGAGGTGGAGAAGATGCTCCATTAACCTCGGATCTACTAGGCTGTCTATTAATTTCAGATGATAAAGGATGTCAGATAAAGCCAGTTAGCATAAAACACTCTTAGTCAGCTTTGCAAACCTTCAACAAATAGCAACAAAGACATTTGGGGATGGCGCTTTTCCAAGGGACTATTAGAAGTGACGGCGTCTCCAATTCCTTTCATCCTGTCTTCTCTGTGCTAAGTCCCAAGGCAGCTACCGAGTGACATTCCGCACACAGCCTTCCTCCTGCTGCTCTCTGCTTTGTGATCTAATGCCCTGGATGTCTTTGCAGAAGAGACAAATGGTGACCTGCTCTTCTGGGGAAGGATGCACGTGGTTGCCTGGTACCCAGAGGAACAGGGAGCCCTTCCTGCTGGGAACATTCTCGAAGCATCCGTAAGGGTGAGGTTTCTTCTTGGGGTGATTTCAGTGCATAACAGTAAGGACTGAGGCATCGTGGGCAACCGCTGAGGGAGAGAAATTCCTGATGCTAAACTTTCCCAAGTTCCTCTGGGCAGATCGGCATGGACTACACCCGAGGCAGCTCTGGGATGGAATGGGCCCCACTGGAAGAACTTGGAGGAAAGGACCACACCTTGCTTATCTATTTTCCCAGTGCCTGGCACAGAACGGGTGCTTCATAATAATTTCTGACTGAATAAAGCTGCATACATCAATTATTTTATATAATAATTGCCAAAAAGTGACGCTGACATTTTTCTGTTTGTTTGAGAAGGTGTGTTTAGTTTTGATTGTCAGTGTGTTAATTGAATTTAATGATCAGGGCAGGTTTGCTAAATGTCCTTTAATGGCTAAGACAGTTGTACTGCAAGAAGAATTGCTCCATCCAACAGCCAGAGGCGTCCCCATGTGGACTTAGGCTGTCGTTCAAGGCACCCCCCTGTCGGTGCGGAGGGAAGGGTGCTGCGAGCAAGCTGGTGGCATGGTCCACCAGCCTGAGGTCAGCCTTGTCTCTCAGGAGCCAGGCTGGGGAAATTCGGTGAATGGAAGTCCCCAAGGAAGAGGGGGAATGATGGAAATTGAAGAAGGAGGGAGAAAAGAGCACACACTGGGAAAGACTTGGCCAGGTGGCATCAGGCTGGGGCGTGGTAAGGGATGAGAGTGAGGCTCATTAAGCAAGGAGGGGATAGGGGCCAAGCACAGCACAGCCCTGCCCCCCATGTGCCCAGTGCTGGATGGAAACATGCTGGCCTGGCTGGAGGGGCTGCCGGAACGCGACCAGGGCCTAGGAGGGAGACCGGCCACTGTGCTCTGAGAGAAGAGGCCTCTTCCAGCTTGCTTCTTTCCTGTCCCCTATGGCTCCTCCTCCACCTCCCCTCCTCCGGTGGGAGCTGGCCTCATGGGGATGACCACCGTGGCCAGGACCAGAGTGCTGCCTGTGTGCCAGCAGGTTTGGTTCTGGACCTGGGTCGTGCCTTTCAGTCAGCTTTAAGGACCTGACAAGAACAAGTTTGGGAGATAAAGTTTATTTAGGAGCTCAGGGTTTCGGAGGTCTGAGTGCATGGAAGGCTGGCTCCAGGGCTTGAGGGGAGGCTGAAGAGCACGGTGGCAGGCATGGCTCCAGGGAGGCACACAGCTCAAAGCGTCACATGGGGAAGCAGAGCAGAGAGCAATGCCACGCCAGACGCAGGACGCACGGCCACAGGCAGCCCCCAAGGACCCGTCCTCCAGCCACACCCTGCCAGCCTAGTTGCCACTTAGTCCTATCGGGGGTTAGCACATTATGACCCAATCATTTCACCTCAGCCTTCCCGAATTGTCACACATGAGCTTAGGGGGACACTTTACATTCAAGCCATAACACCAGCACAGAGTCCCCTCCAGCCCACCCCTGCTGCAGTGGCTGGCACAGTAGAAGGGACTGGCTACCCAGGAACCATAGCAGGGGGTGCTGTCAACAGCCTGCCTGCTCCCCAAGGTCAAGGGTGATGAAGTGAGCTGGCTGCATCCCAAAGTTCCTTGCATGCTAAGCTGGGGAGAGATTGTGACTCGAGAAGGGTGAGTTTCCTGAGGCCAGTGACAGGTCACAAATGACAGCAGACTCTGCAGTTCTGCAGCCAGAGATCCAAAGTCAGCCCCACTGTAGGAATCCATAGCGTGCACCCAGCCCTGAGGCTCCTGGGGCTGCTGGGGACCTTGGCTTCATCCTCCAGTCTCCACCTCCACCCAGACTCAGAGACTCCTGGGCTGCTGCGGACCTTGGTTTCACCCTCCAGTCTCCACCCTCCGCTCATGCTACCTGCTCCTCATTACATGTGATTGCATTTGCTGCTGTCTCAGAATCTTTCACAGATCAGTCACATCTGGAAAAGGCCTTTGCCATGAGAGGTGACATCCAGAGGTTCCCAGCATTGGCACCTGGACGGGGGAAGGAGCCCACCATAGAGAGCCTGGCTTCTGTCGTATGCAGTAAATGTGCGCAGGTATAGCCAGGCGCAGTGGTGCTTGCCTATAATCCCAGCCACTCGGGAGGCTGAGGCAGGAGAATCGTGAGTTCAAAGCCAGTGTCAGTAGCTTAATGAGGCCTTGTCTTAAAATGAAAACTAAAAAGGGCTGGGGATTTGACTCAGAGGTTAAGCACCCCTGGATTTAATCCTTGGTATAATTAAATAAATGGGCTGAAAGGGTGGCTCAGCAGTTATGGCATTTACCTGGCATGTGCGAGGATCCAGGTTTGAACCCCAGCACCGCATACACACTGTCAGAGCAATGAAAATCAGATGAAAAATTGAATAAAATTGATTCTCTCTCTCTCTCCCTCTACTCTCTCTCACTGTCCTCCTTTTAGGAAAAAAATAAGTAAAAATAAGAAAATAAAAAGTGTGCAGGTGTGCCCGGCTGTGCAGTGTGTGCCCGTGTGTGTTCAGCGTGTCCAGATGTGCACACCACAGGTGTGGGGAGGGCGCATCCACCTGTGGCCGCCCTGGACTGGAGGCCGTGGGAACGGGTGTGAGCTGCAGCTGGCCCGTTTGGGCGGGAGCTTTTCCAGTGCTGCAGGGCTGTGCGACTGCTCGTGTGCATCTTAAACTCCAGCTGCAGTTTCGAGGGCAATAGCCCTCAATCGCCCCTCCCCAAAAACCTGACAGCTCCACACAGGGCCTGCCAAAGCGGACAGGTGCGGTCCTCTTGCGCATCCCAGGGGGAATGAGCTAACAAACAGTCCTGTTTTAAAGATTCGGTCCATGTTTTCCAAAACTCAGGCCCGTTTCCGCGTGCGCCTTGTGAAGATGGCCAGATGCCCACCTGCGATGGAGCGGCAGAGGACTGTTCATGGCCAGAGCAGGAGACCTGGATGAGAGGCGCTCCGTGCGCTTTGGACGCACACCCCCTGGCACAGCCCCCACCCCACTGCGCAGCACATGCAGGGTGACCAGCACGCTTTGCCGTGGAAGTCTTTGATGCCTAACTTGGCTTTAATTGGTGTCTCCTCTTCAAGAGGTCCTGTTCTTATGTGGTCTGGAGAAGTGAGGATATTCTTCAAACACGGGACAGAAGCAGCACAGAATTTCCAGTGAGTAATATTTACCTTTTTTGTGCTTGAATTGCTTTGATCATCAATAGAACTGCTGAGATCTGCTGAGGCTGGGTTTCATCTAAAATCTCTGAGAAGGTCCCAGTGTCATCGCTTTACATTACTACAGGGGGACTCGGGGATATTTACAGAAACCTGTTTAGCGCTGCAGCTGCCAGCAGTGTTTTCAGAAGGTGACCAAAGGCATCAACAGTGTAACAACCTGCAGAGCCTCACGCCCTGGGCTTCGTAGATGACCGACCTCCAAGCTCGTTCTGTGACGCCCCAGTCGCATCCTCAATTTCCAACAACAGAACGATGCTGGAGCCACACAAACCAAACATTAGCACTGAGAAATGCTGGCAGCATTTGCTTAATTGGCAGACATTTATGGTGGTTTTGGACTGACATTGGTATGCATGGGCATGAGATGTGAACTTTTACATTACTTTGGAACAGTTCAGAAGACTTTAGAAAGATTAAAACTGCCTAAATGAGAGTTTTAAAATAAAGCTTTTTAAGGAATATCTTGACCAACTTCTATCCTATTCCTTCTAAAAATAATTGCTCAACTCCTTTCTTTGAATTAATTTTTTCTGACTTCATGCCATTTATACCATTAGAAATACAGAATACAGCCAGGCACGGTAGTGCACACCTATAATCCCAGAGGCCTGGGAGGCTGAGGCAGGGGGATCGTAAGTTCAACTCCAACTTCAGCAACTCAGTGAGGCTCTAAGCAATCTGCCAGACTCTGTCTGGGGATGTGGCTTAGTGGTTAAGTGCCTCTGGATTCAATCTCTGGAGCGGAAAAAAAAAAAAAATAGAAGAGGAAAAAAGCCAGAATCAACAAAACCAAAATTCAACAAAATGGCATCACTTCCTACTTTCCATAAATAAAAAGGTTATAAGAGGAGTCTGTGAGCCATCGTAAGCCACTGAAGTGGGTAGCCTAGAGGAAATGGCCACGCTCTGACAAACACAGTCTACCAAAACCAACTCAGAAAAACATGGAAAATGAAGACAGATCTACAAAAATAAAGAAACCGATTTAGCAATCAAAAACCTTCCAATGAAGAACAATCCAGGACCAGATGGCCTCACTAGTGAATTCTACCAAATGTTTAAAGAAATTTGACACCAATCCTTCTCATATTTTTCAAAAGAAAGAAAGAAAATCAAGGAATGAACTGATCTTGTGAAGCCCACATTACCCTGATACCAAGGCCAGACAGATACCATGAGAAAAAAAAACAGAGTCTGACATTCTTCATATAAATGCAAAAGTCCTTTATAAAACCTGAGCAAAGTGGAACCAAGGCAAAGTGACAGGAGTATGTACCATAGCCAGGGTGTTTGTCCCAGGAATGCAAGAGCAGTCAACGAGAAAACCACTCTATGTGCTACAACATATCAGTAGAACAGAGGGGAAAAGCCACATATTCATCTCAATTGCAGTAGTAAAAATTAAAAGGTTTTGGCATACTCCAACACTGCTTCATGATGATAACATTTGGACAACTATAAACAGGATGAAGCTTCTCTGACCTGATAAGGGGAATTTATGAAAAACTTTGAGCTGGCGTGCTCAGTGGTGGAAGACTGAAAATGTGCTCCTATGATCAGGAGCATGACAAGGACACCCAGTTCCCACTGTTGTTCAAATTATACCAATAACCTTAAGCAGGGCAATTAGGCAAAAGAAATTAGAGGCATCCAGATTGCAAAGGAAGAAGTCAAACTCTATTTGCAGATGAACATCCTAGACATAGAAAATCCTGCAGAATCTGCAACAACCAAAGCGAAAAAATGAATCCCAAAGTTTTGGGATACAAGATCAGCACACAGGAATCAGTTGTGCTTCTACACATCGGCAATGAATAATCTGAATAGGAAGTTAAGAAAGCAATTTCTTTTACAATAGCCTTCAAAAGAGTAAAATACTTAAGAGTAAATGTAACCATGGAAGTGACAGACAGATGTGCAACTGAGAACTGCAGACCCCTTGTGAAGGAAATGAAAACCCTGAGCAGTGGAAAAACATCACGCGTCTGTGGGCCGGAAACTTGAGATTTAGTGCTACTGTGGAGGTCTACAGATTCAGCTCAGTCCCTACAAAAAAATCCCAACAGTTGTCCTTGCAGAAATGGAAAGGATAATCCACCAAGTCAAAGGGAATTGCAAGGACCTTCAAACAGCCAAGACACTATTGAAAAAGAAGAAAATTGAAGCACTCATGCTTCCTGACTTCCCAACTCACTGTAAATATATAGTCATGAAAACAGTGCAGTACAGGTATCAGAGGTGTCAGAACATACGTAGGAAAATGGAATAAAACCAGCATATCTCTGGCTCATGGATTTTTGACAGGGGAACTAGGACCATTCAACTGGTGAAGAACAGTCTTTCAATAGTGGTTCTGGAATAACCACATGCAAAAATGAAATTGAAGTTCTCCTTCAAAAAGCAACTCAGACTGGCCCAGTGACCTCCTTGAAAGTGATAGAGCCATGGCTTTCTCAGGGGAAGACAGCAGGGCATACCTTGAGGTCCTTGGGTTTGGCAATGGAGTCATAAATATGACACCAAAAACTTGAGCAACGGAAGGCAAGAATTAAAAAAAGGGACTTCATCAAGATTAAAGACCTTTGCGCATCAAAGGACACAACCAGAAAGAAAAGAGAACCCACAGACTGGGGGAAAACTTTTGCCAGTGACAGACATTCTCCAAAGAAAACATACAAATATTCAAGAGGCTCATGAGAACTTATCAACATCATTCGTCATCAGGGCAATGTAAATCAAAGCCGCAACCAGGATGGCTACAAAAGGAAAAGGAAAGAAGTGCTGGCAGGAATGTGAGGGAAATTGACACTGTGCGTTTCGGAGGGGATAAAGGTGGTTTTGTCACGGGTGAGGAGTTCAGTGGGTCCTCCAGCAGATCCACAGATGTACCGTTCTCGGAGACACATGCTAAAGGACTGAAAACAGGTGTTTCTCAGAGGTACACGTGCACACGCGTTCACTACAGCACTCTTCACAATTTCCAAATGTGGGGGCAATCCAAGTGCCCACCACAGATGAATGGCAAAAGGTGTTGTGGTGCACGCAAACAGCAGATACCGTTTGTCGTGGAAAGAAATGAAGCCCAGGCTTGGGTGAAAGGCAGTCAAACTCACGTACTAGACCCAGCAGGCGTAGCAACACATAATCCAGGGCAGCCATAGATATGGGGGGGATAGATAGAGAGAGGAGAGGGAGGGAAGGTAGGGAGGGATCTAGGGAGACAATCAACAATGTTGCATA
>PVKS010039848.1:0-16991 GCA_004027875.1 Aplodontia rufa | reverse complement strand
GGACAGTGAGAGAGAGAGAGGAAAGAGACAGAGAGAAACAAATTTAATTTAGCTTTTAATGTGGTTTTCATTGCTCCAACACTTCCTTGTGTATGTGGTGCTGGGGTTCTAATCTACATCCTTGAACATGCCAGGTAGGCACCATAACCGCTGAGCTACCGCTCCAGCCCGCCCCCCATTTAATTTTTTAATGGAATAACAACAAGATGTGTATTATTATTCTATGTTAAAATTCCTATGCATCTTATTATTTTCACTTATCAATAAATTTTGGATAACTTTATAAACATAAAAGTAATTCTCAATTCTTTCTGCTACATAGCATTCAGCTTGTCTACTGTTGATGGATTGTTTAGTCATTTCAATATTTTGCTGTTTCAAACAGTGCTACAAAGAATACTTTGTAATTTCATCATTTTTTTCAAGGACATCATTTCTTTCCAAGATTATGTCTTCCAGGTCAACTTAATTTTGATAGACATGTCCTTTTCTTTCCAGAGAATTTTGCCAATTTGTCCACCTGAATAATGTCTGAGCATAAACTGAAAATGTTTTGATAGGGAGGCAAATGATCAATAATCTTAATATCCTTTCCAGGAAGGATTTATGAATGAAAAAAAAAAGGCAATTAACAGTACAGTTTGATATTTTACAACTTGGCTATTAATAATCTAGGTTTCCACTCCAATGAGAATATTTTTTTACCTAATATTACAAAGGAACAAATGAGCTCTGATTGTTTTTATACATATGGAATAATCTTAGAATTCATTTGTAGTTCAGTGTGGGATGTAAACTTCAGGGTTCATCCTGAATTAGACTCATCTGGTCATTAATATATGAGTTTTTTATTTCTGTATCTACATGACTATTATGAGTAGATATGCAGAACTGCTGTATTTTTTTTCTTTCATACAAATGCATAAAGTTGTCTTTCCTCTTGTTTACATCTTGAGTGCATTATTAAAAAACTAAATTTTTACCAAAAAAATTAAATGAAATTTTCATGTTATCATCATGGTGGACTATATTGCCCCAAAGATTCATATGTTGAAAACCTAACCTGTTATACCTCAAAATGTGACTGCTTTTGGTAATAGGGTCCTTAAAAAGGTAAATCAGTAAAAATGAGGTCATCGTGGTGGCAGCCATAGCAAACTAATATGATCAGAGCAAAGAACATCTGAGAGGTTCCTTGCATATTCTTTGATTACCTGTTTTACTTAAGAACTTTAAAAAACAATTTTTTTTCAGTGCTTATGCAACTTACATTTACTTGCATAAGAATTTTAGGTTACTTTATTTCCAATTTTTTTAATATGGAGCGAAAAGTCTAGATAATTCTAAAGTATTTTCTTCATCCTTAATTATAGATTTATTGCAGATTAAAATGAAATATTAGAGCTATAAATCATTATTGGAAAACCCACATTTCAGTACATTACCTAATTTCCAGTTTGATTACCATTTTCTAATCATTAACATGCTACTAATATAAGAAATAAAATGTGCATATAACCAATGAGATTTCACAAAGCATTTAAGCATTGATTATAAATTTAACAATGAAAGTCCTTAATAATTCTAAAATAGGAGAGTCTCTTAGTGCATTAATCACCCTAAAGTAAAGAAATAAAAATATAATCATTACTCGGTATGATGGTGTGTGCCTATATTCCCATCCACTAGAGAGGCTAAGGCAGGAGGATCACAATTTTCAGGCCACACATACACATATATGTAAACATACTAACTAGTCCATACCCTTCTATTAACATTGGGTACAAAATGCTAAATTTTTCAATTCATTTTAAATTTTTGTTTTGTAAGCAAGTATGTCATTATATTGCCCAGGCTGGCCATGAACTCCTAGGCTATGTGATCCTCCTGCCTCAAACTCCTTAGTAACTAGGACTTTTAGGCAGTTCCTAAATGCCCTGTTAAATTTGTGAATTTAAATTTATTTCTGAGTTCCGTTCTTATTTCTATTTTTAACTATTTCTTAGTTCTTAGATTTAGCTGTTAATTTTTTGCACAAACTGGAGGGTTAGGTTCACATTCTTAGAATTGTGAATTGACGTGACAGGTGCATGACTCAGAACCTTAGATGCAAGGCTGACGCCTTATGTGGACATTTCAAGATGCTTTTTTATAAAGTCTGTTTCCGTATTGGTAGGACCCACTTATCAATTAATTGTGTCTATTTCATCAGTTCCTGCCCAAAGAATTGCCTCTCACATATCAGCTGTTTTGATTATATTAGTCATTTCCTCAAAGTAAAGCTTGATTTGATTTTCTCATATTTGTAGTAACCTGGTTTATCTTTTCTTTGTTACAAACAGATAAATCAAAGTTTGTTGCTACTAGCCTAAGTGAAGTCTGATCTGGTTCAGACATTTCTTCTTCATAGTCCAATTATAGCTTCAGAATTACCGACATAGCTTTATTCCTACTAGCAATGGATCTTATTATGTATGCATGACCGTTCGATATTGCAACTCAAAAATAAATGCTAAATGTCCACCTCGTGCAAGACCTGTGTTAGGTGTTATGCCACACTGCAAAGAGAATTCTTCTTCCAACAACTGTGATAATTAACCTTTAGAGAGAAGAAAATGGACATACATAAATCAGTCTTATGGAAGCAGAGAAATATGGGTGTCATTTGAGAAGTCTAGATAACTCAGAATGAGGGTTTTGGGGTTTTTTTGTTGTTGTTGAGGGGTGGATTGCATTTGCTTCGGCTTGAGGAATCTAAGAAAATCACCTTAAGAAGGCAAGAAAGCACCATTTGAGTAAGGCATTGAAGTATGAAATATTATAGGGAAAAATGTAGAATGCTTAAAAGCATAGACGTAGAAAGATGAGTTTGGTGCGGGCATTCTTGGGGAGCAGGGAGCTTTGTTTGGAGAGAAGGGAGAAGTCAAGACTGCTTTTATTCATTCATTCATTTTATTTTATTCATGCAGTAAATAGGGATTTCTCATGTATCAAAATTTGTTAGGCACAAAACTACAAATAACACGATAAAAAAGCCTTTCAATCAAGTATTTTATTTTAACATGTGTGCCAGACATGCTAACTATGCTTTATATTCATAATCCTCATTATGACATCATGAGGTGAGCGATACTGTTATCTTCATGGAATAGATGAAGAAAACGACGCACAGAGAAGTTAAGAAACTTGCTCAAATCACGTGGCTAAGAAGTGGATTTACACTCAAGAGTCTGGTCCCAAGTTTTGTGTTCTGAAGCACTTCATTCTGCTACATGAAGTAGTGGCTTGGGAGATCAGTCTTTACAGATAAATATGGACAGACTGAGAGTGGCCTTCAATGACAAGCAAACAAGTTTGACAAAATCAAAACTGTAATCTAGAAAGAGAGTTCTGGTAACGGTAAATAAGATTGATTGGAAAATGAAGTTGTACAAGTGGGTGGCTATTGCTTTACTCTGGATGACAGGTGATGAAGTTCTGAGTTAGGTGGTAGCTGTGATAATACACAGAAGATGATTTTACAGGGGTAGAATCAAAAGGAATTGGATCAGAGAAAAGTCAAATATAAGAGGCAAGACCTCAGTCAGGATTCTGTAGATTACAAGTGACAGGAAGGCAGCTCTAACTTGCTTAAACAAAAATGAAAATTTATTGGTTCATATATTTGAAGCAAGACAATCTGTCACTGACTATTTCTTAGGTCTGCTTCTCTTTTATGGACTTCATCCTCAGCACAGACTCTGTATATGTTGTAGTGAAGAAGGCTTCTGGCACCTCCAGAATTACATTATCCTGGACTCTGGAAAATCTCCATCAAAATAGAGCATATTTCCTATAGGCTTCAGATAAAATAAGCAGAGTGTGATTCTCAGTGGTTCGGCCTAGGTCACATGTCACAAGTAGACCTGGAGCTTGGGTTCGACCTGTTTAAATCCCTTGGACTGAGGGACAGAGAAGAGTGGTTTCCCAAAAGGAGGAGCTACAAGACGGATAATGAATAGGCAGTCACCTCACAATAGTTTTGAACCTTAGTGAATGAGAGTCTGAAAATGCCTTTTATCTGAAATATGCATATGGGGAAATGAGTAATAGCAAGTTTGAGAATGAACATTAATCGTCTTTCAGACACATGTCAAGTTTGAACCTTTGGGTAGAAATGACTACTGAAGAGTTTGAAATTGTGAAATGAGTTTTAGAGAAAAGTGAATGCTAAATATAAAATATTAGAAATCAAGTGCATAGAAAACTGATTGTTGGAACTGTGAATTTCAGTGAGATTTAAAAAAATGATAGTCGTAGGTATTAAAAAGTTCAAAGTCAAGTATACCATGGGAACTAAGAGACAAATATTCCGAGAAGACAAGTTGCTCAGAGACATTGAGAAAGGGCTAATTAAAGACACCTTGTCTAGAGAAATAGCAAATCAGTGATGCCCTTCATGAGAATAATTTCATGTAAAATAAAAGCATATTGTGAGGAATTAAAGAATGAACAAGTGAGAATGGGATGATGAGAAATTCCTTGTCACTGTACTAACTAGCCAGCTATTGTGATCATGTTGCATAATTTTAGGTTTCAACTTGACAGGGCCACAATATGCCCAGATATTTTTCAAACACCTTCTGGGCATGTCAGTGCCAGTGAAAGTATTTTAGATGAATCTATAATCTCAGAAAAGATTACTTTCTTATCTGTGTGTAGCCCTCATCTTATCAGTTGAAGGTCTGAATAGAACATAAGGTCTTACCCTGACACAAATAGAAGAGAATTACTCTTGCAAGACTACTTTGATGTAGGGCATTGATCTTTTTCTGGCTTTAACTGAAATGTAGACCCTTCTTGGTTCTCTAGCCTGCCCCCTTTGGGAGTAGAACTTATAGCATCGGTCTCTTGGTCCTTAGGCTTTTGACCCTGGACCCAGGATGACACAGAGGCTCTCCTGGGTCTCCAGGTGTCTGTCTGCAGATCTTGGGACTTCACAGCCTCTGTAATTGCAAACTCAATTCCTTCTAATAAATAAATCTGTGTATTTATGTGCATTCTATTGTTTTTATTTCTCTGGAAAATCTTGACATATCAGAATATGCCTGATCTATCTGCCTATTCCATAGTTGTATTTGGCACATAGGTTCAAGGTGGAAAGGAATTTCATTTTAGGATGGGATGAATTATACCACAAATATCACCCATGTGTGATTTGGATGATATTTAGAGGACACTTTGGACTAGAGTTTAGAGTTGATGCTGGAATGAATTAAGAATCTGGGAACCATGGGATGGAATAAATGTATTTCGCATATGATTATGGCCTGAAGTTTTGGGAATCATGGGTCAAATGCTATTGACTTCAGTCAATACGTTTGGATTCTCTCAAAATTGATGCTGAAGTCCAGAGTCCCAAAGTGACTTTCTGGAAACAGAGTCCTTAGGAAGGAATTAGGATGAATGAGGACAGAAGAATCTGATAGAATTATGACCTAATGTGAAGAGAAAGATCTCTCTCTTTTTATCTCCCATACCACCATATGAAGATCCATGAGAAGACTGCTATCTACAAGGCACAAAGACATTCCCTCACCAGAATCAAACCATCTTGGGCATCCAGATTCCCAAACTGAGAAAGTAACTTTTTTGTTGTTTAGCTCACCCAGTTCATAGTATTTTGTTGTAGCTGATTAAGATTTTTGTAGCTGATTAAGATTTTTGACTATGGTCAAGAAACTCAGAACTTCTAAAGTTCTTTCTGATTGTGTTGCAAAAGGAGATATTAATAGTAATATCTTCCTTTTTAAACTTGAGTAAACATTCAAAAAGTGCTTGACATAGTGCCAAGCAATTTACGAGCTCTCAGTGAATGCTGACTCTATGTGTAGAGGAGGCACCATAAGTAGGAGGGATTTGATGGCGGCCAAAGTCTTGGATTATTACAGCAAAGCAAAGTAAAGAGACACATAGAAGATTAAAGGTAGCCGTACATATACTAACATCCATCCTGCTGAGATGGATCCCAGTGGCTTCTGCTGCTTGTCTCTCAGAACATTTACCCTGGGGAAAACCAGAAACCCAGTGAGAAGTCCAGTTTTACTGATATGACACCAAGATAGTGTCTCATGACTCATGACTACAGCCTGACCCCAACCTGGACAAAAAAAAAAAAAAAGCAAAAATAAACAAACAAAAAAAACCTACATGAGAGATCCTGAGTGAAAATTCCTCATTACATTCCAATCAACCTCATAGACTAATATGAAAAAATAATTAAAAATATTAATTAAGAATATTATTTTAACCTAGTATGGTTTGTTTTATGACAAACTATAAAAAGAATAGATATTTCTTATGGGAATGACAAAGTCTAGGGATGATGTTGTTGTTAGTTTTGCTGCTGTTTTTATTTTGTCATTTGATTTATTTAGAAAGTAGACCTCAATTTAAGTAGGCTAAGAATTTGTATTTGAAAGAGAGAGACTGAACTTATGGGAAAGATTTGACATCAAGAGCGTATCAAGGGCCTGGAAAACAATAGAAAATATATTTAAGGTGCTAGAGGGAAGTTGGCAAGTAGGATGAATACCTCTTCCTCCAAGAAAAAGTAAATGGTGAGAGGTAGTGTGAAGTTTGAGATGTAGAGTAAAATGGATGAGAGCTATCCATGTCAGACGCTTAAATCCCATTCATTTAGACTCAACTCCTAAAGACTTGCATTAATAGATTTTTTCAAGGTTTAAGGCCTCCCTAAGGATACTTCCTCCACCTTCTAAATTCTAGTGACTGAATTCACTCCAAGACATCTCAGAAGAATTGAAAACCCAAGGCCTTCACAGGCCTCAGCAGGCTTCAAGTCATTCACTGCCAGGCTTTCTTTTGACCCAAGAATTGTGACTGCTGCTATCATAAGTTTCTTCTCTTACCTCAGGGAGCTGAAATTATGAGCTAAAGCACTTAAAGATTCCTTTAACACAGATATTTCATTGCTTTTTCTTAGGTGAAATGGAAAAAGTCATAGATATGATTTTAGCATAGTGGTGCTGTGGCAGATCTGCCAATTTATCTTCTGCAGCATGTGCCATGTAAACACTCCTAACTTTAATGCACTTCACACACGTTGTCCTTGAATGTTTAATGTTATTGGTGCAGAAGTAATTTCCGAAGGTCATCTTCCAACAGATGAAAACTTGAAGATTCATGCAATTTATGTTCATTTTAGATAGTATTGTACAAACTATCAACTTTCATTCTCTAAATGTTTGATCTAATAATTCTAAAGATAAAAATATTTTATCAGCCTCTCAGAAGCATATATCCTGACTGAAAAATCATATTCAAATATGAGTTGAAAAATGTAAAATCTTCTACTTACTTTAACAGATTTTAATTCATCTCAGTCACATTTCACTGGACTTAGAAGAGATTGGAAATAAAAATTGGCACTTCTACAAAAGAAAGTTACAGGAAAGAAACACATTTTAAAATATAATTCTCTTAAAGTATACATAAAGTAGAAATTTGTTGGATATAATCTCTTGGGTTTCTTAAATATAATTCATATTTGCATGTTAAAGTATAACTACCATGCATAAAAAGTGTTTTTTATAAAACTGCTCTGTACTTTGCTATTCACATATTTGGGGCAGGGTTGTAAGGTATCCCTGATACCCTTTAACTTCACTTTCTGTGACCATAGCATTTGTGGTCCACTGCCTCCTCTTCTGGAAGATATCAGTCAACTCTGCCATGCTTAATCTAGTAGTGATGCTACTGTGAGTAGATCTGTAAACTTTCTTCTCCCATGCCTGCACTCATCCCCTTCATCACTAGATCTATTCTATTAGCCTTTAAAGAGACATTAGTTTCACCTCCCTTAAAATTACACAAAAAAGGGGCTGGAGCAGTGGCTCAGCGGTTACGGAACTTGCCTGGCAAGCACAAGAATGTGGATTAGAACCCAGCACCACATACACAACAACATGTTGGAGCAACTAAGTCCACATGATAAATTAAATTGATTCTCCCTTTCTCTCTCTCTCTCTCTCTCCCCCTCTCTCTTTAAAAAAGGAAAAAAATACCCAAGAAAAATGTCAATGCTTTCTTTCAATGGTTACTGCCATGCCATCTCTTCTCCAGACACCTAGAAAGGAGTTTATATTTTACACACTGGTTCCATTTCTAGGTTTCTAATCCCCAGTTCCTCCCATAATGATTTGTACTAGTGCATGGAAATTACTTCTGCACTGGAGACGGTCATCAGGTACATTTTGGCTCCCAGGATGATCTATCTGTTATTGATCTTGGTTCCCACGTCCAGGTGTGTTTTCTCAGCTCATAACCATACAGACTGATCTAAATGTGTCATACCCTTTGGGTTATAGGCAATATTAATGACTTCTTTACCTATTTCACCAGTCTCTTGTCATCACCATATTTAGGTCTTGAATGCACTTCCACACTTGTACTCACTCATAAACACATGGTTCATCCTCACATCTTTCCTTCTATTTTTTCTCCACTCTTTACCTGTGATCCAACTAACTCCTATGGTGTCAGCTATAGCCAATACCCTGAGATCTCTGTGAACCTCTCTCCTTAGTGTCTGTTTGCAGACTTGATCATTTCTAGGTATCTCACTTCCTGTTGAACTAATGTCTAACTCTTCTCTATCACACCTCAAACCTTACTCTTTCCTTTAATATACTCTTTCAGTTAATGAATCAACCATTAACTTATCTCAATAATTAGAAATCTAGGTATTATACTATTAGGTTAAACCTCATTGCCCACATTCTACCATTTTTGACATAAATATAGCAATTTTCCTATGGTTCAGTTTAATAATTTCCTTTTTTTCTCTTCTTTATCCAATCTTCATAAATTTTAATTCTGAGTGCCCCCAAGTCAGTCATTCTTTTCTATTTTCAGCTTCAACTGTTTTAATGCTTTTCCATTTTCAACTTCAACTGTTTTAATTCTCATAACTGTTTATCTTGCATTTTGAGTGTTTTCTAAATATTGTCATTAAAAACAGAGAACTGTGAGCAGAACCCCTGTGCTTTTTTCCCTATAGTGTAATATTTCTTTTTTATTATGTCATTTATGTCCTAGTTCTAGTTAACTACCATAGTTTAAGTATGAGATCTCCCCAGGTCTCCCACCAGACCTGATTCTTCTTCCTACATTCATACTTGCATGACAGACTTGCTGGTTCAGGAACAAAAAATATTTTGATTTTTAATGCTGAAGGTAGTGAGTCCAACATTAATTTCTTTTTCACTCTTCCCTACTTGGAGATACTTATTTCATTCTACAGATGTCACCTGATCCATGAGGTCTTTCCTGATGTCTTCACTATTCATTTCCCTAACAGAAATGAATTGCTGCTTTTCTGGTGCATGTTACAAGGAGTTCTATTATAGTATTAGTCATATTGTATAATCATAGGTCTTTATCTATTTGAATCTCCTGCTACAGTATTAGCTTTTTAGTATCAGAGACATGGCACTTAAATATTGGATATTCAAATATTCATTAATTAATAAGCAGATGAATTAATTGGAATACGTAATTCCTTCTGTGTCTCAGCTTTGTTCATTCTCACTTGCATGGGAGATGTCAGTCAGCTTGTCCTGACTAGTCTGACAGCAATGATGCTGTTGAATCTATCTGCAAGTCTCCCAATAAGACTATCACCCACCACCTGTTGGTTCTGTCATTCAATTATTTGAAAATGATTAAAATAATAATAACTAGCATTTATAATATGCTTTACAATCTCCAAAGTCTATCTTTGTATATTAATTCATGTTTGCAGCAGCTCTGCAAAACAGGAGCTGGTACTGGAAGGCATCCAGAGTTAAAAGATTTGTTTGAGGAGCCAAGGTCAAAAAGTGACATAACTATGAAGTCACCAAGGATTCCTGACTATGTAGTGCTAGGAGCACTCTGGATTCAGATTTACTGAGCTTAAATCCTAATCCCTCCACTTATTAACTTTACTTCTACCCTAAATCAGGACTACCATGGCACCTACTTCAGTGTTTGTTGGTTCTGCTAGCCAAACTGTGGTGTATGTTTTTATGGCAGCTTTAGCAAACTGAGACCCTCCCTCATTATCATCCTACAGGTTAATGAAGTGCAGAGGAAGGCATGAAGCAATATAATGACTTGCTTAAAACCATATATATTCTGCCAGAGCCATCAATGTACCAAATTCAGGAATAGAGTCTGTGTTTCTGTATTATGTTAATTCAAATATAGAAGGAAATTGCAAATATAAGTATCTGTGCAAGGAGTTAGTCCTTGTTACAACGCTTTAAGCTTAAATATGTTCAATTTTGTGTGGATTAGCTTCAACCAATGGGCTTCTATCTACTAATTGGCTTAAGAAAGATTTTTTTTAAAACTTTTGGGAAACTTTCATGAGCAATTAGGCCCTCTTTTAAATGTTAATGATCCTAGAGCAAGTCTGAGGTGGCTACACCAGGGTCAATGATATCACCAACTTAATAATAATTTAAAAAGTGCTTTTAATAATTACCAGTTGTGTTGCATTCCTGTGCCATTGTTAATTTCCCTAAAGTTTTTTAACTTCTCCTATTTAAGATTTTATGAGAAAAGCCAATTATTGAGAACTAAAGTAGAACCTAACTGTTAAAATACTTTACATCGACAATAATGAAAACTTCAGGTGATAACAAATCTACTTTGTTACAATTATTTTTATCTTATGAAAGACAGAAGACAGAAGACAAAGCAAGAATTGATGGTAATGTCAGTGTAGGAAAAATGCTCTTGAGTAAGGACTGAACTTCTGTACAATTTTCTTGAGAGGACCAGCAGTCTTCCAAATGAGATATTATCTGTTGTCACTTCTCTGAAAAATATAGCATCTGCTTCAGCAATGCTTCTACTTCTTGGAACAATTTTCCTATGTTAGTTTTGAGATTCTGACCAGTGATGGCAAACAATTTGCCTTTGTTTTCTTGGATTAACAGCTCCTGAATTCATATTCAAAGTCCAAGTGCTATTGTCTGGTTTGCAGAGTTCCTGTATTGTTCAGCCTTCCCAGTTTACATTGCAGAATGAAAAGCACATATTCTGAAGCATCTTTACAAGAAGCTACTCTAAAATATACATGTAGTATATTGAACACACTGTTCTGAACTCAGTGCTCTGTCCCAGTTTCTATGTGCTTATTATTTCAATTTTCCTAGAGTAAAAGCTAATCTCATAGTGCACAATTATAATTCACTCACTAATTTAACAAACATTATTAATGAAACATGTTTACCATGTGTGCCTGGCATGGTCCTGGAAAAAAAAATGAGATAAAAGTCCTAAAACAAATCACAGTCTATGTCTGAACTGTTTAATAGTTATAGCCACTAGTCACCTGATGGTGTGTAAGTATAAACTTAGATGAATAACAAGTAAAAAAGTAAGTTGCTTCGATCATACGTCTCACTTTTGAAGTGTTTGATAACCATATGTGTCAGTGTCTACTATACAGGACAATGAAGAAAAAATTTTTCATCATTGCCAAAATTACTTTTCTAGTCTAGAAGTAAGCATATTTCATTAATTTGCATGTTCTAATAAAACAAAGTTTAATTATCTTCATGATAGGCAATACTATGGAGAAATCCAACCTATTTTAGCCATGGTGGGGAAATGTAAGATATTTAAAAGCTGCACTTTTACATATATGAGATATGTAAAACAATATATGTGAAAGATCTTTTATTAGTACCATTTCTTTCAATTATGGAAAATATAATTTATAGCGAGAACCTGAAGGTTGTCAGTTATCACAGCTAAACAGCAGTGTGGTATTTCGTTTCCCTGGAGTTTCAGAGAAATGGACATTAGTGGTCAACACAGTTGCAAAATTGGATTTTTGCAAGGTCAGGGAATCTTGTAAAGGTTAACAGACAAATCTGTAGCAGGGGCTCACACAGAGATCTGCCTTCCTAAAGGGTGAGAGAATCCAAAATGCAAATTTGGGAAAGTTAAAGTTTATAAAGCAGATGAAAGTACTGAACTTATAATAGGGCAATCGAGATGGATTTCATTGAACAGATAGATTGCTACTTCTTCCAAATATATTGATTATTAGATTTTGCAAGTTGCCTCCATGTCACTCTTTTCCAGAAACAAGGTGAGAAACTCTGGGTTGTGGGGGTTCATGCTTAAGATTAATGCAGAACCGCAGTGTGATAATTGACTTCTTCAATGACAATCATAACTCGATTAATTTCTTGATAAATACTCATAGTTATTTTGTTCTCTCCCATCTTCTGATTGCTCACCTACTATTCATTATTGAAGATTTAAATGGTAAATTATGTTGTTCAGACAATGACTGAACATTGTCACTAATATTGGAGGATCTATGGGTTTATTAATACTCATTCATAAGCTTTTAACCGGAACACAATGAAAGAGAACATGATTATAATCTCTCTGTGGATGTAATATTTTTCATCATTTTTCATATTTTTTCTCTTCAGTATGAACACATACTTTTCAAGCATTTTATATGCCTCTTTCTGCATTGAATATTGCAATGGTATTCTACCAACTTTCACAAGGTTATTGAATTTTGATTTTTGATCTTATTCCTTTACGTGTTGGTTCTGTGTAATCCTGTCTTTTGGTGTGACTGCATGGAGAGTACTGGTAGATGCAGAAAAGCGTGGAAACAGATTTCTCATTTTGGCAGTCACGGGTGTGTTGTTTGAGAAAGCACTGCTAGTAAAGGTGAAAACAAATGAAATATGGGTCACAAACGCACACGCACTAGTCTGTGGCAATCATTGAGAGGCAAGAACAGGGACAAATGAAAGGAGAAAGAGTAGATAAAACCGAGAGTGAGAGTTAGTACTAAAAGGATTAAAAAAGAAAGTTGGAAATATTTGTTCTATACATAGAGAAAGATACCAGCAGCCAGGATTTTGGTATTTTCTAAGCAGGTTTTTGCCTTTCTCGTCTCTATAACAAAGAGTGGTTCTTCAATAGGAATAAATATCTGGATTACCTATGGAATTTAATAGAAATAAAGATGCCTAAGCCCCACCTCTAAGACATTCTAAAGTGGTAGATTGCATCCTATCCAGGGCTGCAGAAGTCTCTGTTTGGAGTGCGGACTTCTTTGTCTAACTTGCAGAACTATGAAGGCATACTGTCATAGTATTTGATATTTTTTCTTTTCTTCAAATCATGTGAGTTCACATTTTCTCCTTGCGGATTTGTGAAAAGCTAAAGTTTCATTGCCAATGACTTGGTACATTTCAGTTTGTAAATCAAGCCGGAAAGCCCTGTGACAACAGGAATGGCTAATATCAAACAGAGCTGGGGGTCTCTGCAGGTAGAGTCTCATCATAGAGGCCCTTGATGATACCCCTGCAGTCTGTCACTTCTCTGCAATCATGGAGAGACTAGCACCTGGCCTTTAAAATGCATGTGAGACAGGCAACTGAGAGGCTGATGCTTTGAGGATAAGCCCTGTGTTTTTTTTTTTTTTTTTTTTGACCCTAGCAATTCTTTATTTAAATCCATTGAACACTGTGGAACTGAAAGGAGGAGTGCTCTATTGCATATGGTCTTGATTGTGTGCAACAAAGAATAGTTCTGACTAATTTAAACAAACAAAAAGAGCATACTACATAAATATGACAGCTCAGATAATCTGTTGAAAGGCTGGAGGATCCAACACTGCTCTGGGCAGAAAACAAAGGGAAGTTGGACACCAAATAAGTAGAAAAATGAAATCTGCGGCAACAGGCTGGCTATTCTGCTGTCGCGGGCACGGTAGCCCAGATCTCTCCAATGGCTTCTCATTGCTACTCTGAATGATTCCCAAGCTGTTCCTGCAATTTTGTTCTCTCCCTCCTGACACATAGACCCATATGGGAACCGCTGATGTTGCATTCTAAATCATATGCCTGTGCACAAGAGGGAGAGCAAGAAGGAGTATCTGTCACTTCCGTCTGATACTGAAAAAGAGCCTCCGATGAATTTCTTTCTCCTTACAATTATGTTAAAATAAGAAGGCCATTTAGAAGTACAGCCTTTAAGGAACTTTTTATGAAAGACACCACTCCTGATGGCCACTTGCTATTAATTCATTTGCTAAATTGAGCATGTGATAGATTTGCTCTTTTGACAGTAAGGGAACTAAGTTTTAAAGAAGCATGGAATGTGTGGTGTTTACTTCAGCCACTTGCATCATTAATTGTTGTCACTAATACACATAAGAGTTGAGATTAAAGAAATCCCAGCAAACAAGGTCTCTAGAATGAGAAATTCCCAGTATTTATTTTTTTTTTTTATTAAATATTGGTCCATAGTTCTTCGTGGTAAGAAACAGCTGTCTGCCTTATTGTAAGGTATTCTCTTAGGAGTACAGATGAACTAATATCAAGCTTAGATGTGTGCATGTGCGTGTGCACACATGATGTGTATATGCGTGTATGTATACACGTGTGTGAGAGATAAATAAATGTGGTAGATCATGCAAGCTAGAATAGTGCCATGAACCCCAAATTCTCAAATAACAGAGGAAAATTTTTCATGAGTGATTTATTTGTCAGTTACTGTTTTGAATACAAGTTAGAAGAAAGAAAAATACCTTGAAGAGCATCTTCATCTTCAGGTTTCTTAGTTAGAAGCCCGAACTATGAATGGCTCTAAGTTACAAATCCTTTACCCTTTCATCTTCTGTATGTTGTAAAATTTCACTTCAGATTAATATTTTATAATACTGTGGCAATAGAATTTAAAATTTTCTTTTACTGTCCTAAATCAACAATTCTAGACATCTGGCTTATTAATTTCACTTCCGTTTAAGTTTCTTTAGAATAAATGTCTAACCATCTCTGTAGGTTTAACATGAGAACCTTAGTCTTGCCATTTTAGATGTGCCACTTTTAGAAATGTTGTAAATGTCTAGCTGATTCTTATATTCATATATCTATAGCCATTTCTCTTTCTAAAGGAGACCAACTTCTCTTTTTCAGTCTTTGATTTGTATTTACATCAGTACTTTTAGTAATAATTTAATTTTTAGTTATTTAAACATGAGGGGAGATGATACTGAACCCAAGGCAATGTTATGTTCTTTGTGATTCTTGTAACATTCCTAACTCTCTCAGTACGTACTCTGAGTAAAACATATAGTGGCTTACGTTTGTTTATATAATTTATCAGTAAGTGAACAAATGTGGCATTTGTGGAGGTGCAAAAGGATAAGGCCAATTAGGACTTTAAACAAATGATCATTTTTTATGATATCATGCATTAGCTGTGTCTGAATAGTCCTCAGTGTACAACAGGGGCTAAATGAAAAAGATCCAAAATACATTTTTCTTTTTTTATTCACATCAATGTATGGAACATTTTTCTGACATATTTCTGATGTCATACCAAAAATTGCAGAATTAAGACTGGAAATTTTGACACACAGCCATGCTTCATATAAATATCTTCCATAATGAATTTTTAATTTATGTTATTTTCTCTGAATCTAAATTTGAAGATCGCTGACAGTAGTTTTGACTTATAATATGGGAAATTATTTACTTTCCTGCAATTAGAGTTGATAATGGTACAGCTAAGAACTGCACTTTTGAGCTCCCTCCTTTTTCCTGAATTGTCAGCCAAATAGGCCACATGGCCTTCCTTCTAATGAGACTCAGAAGCGAATCATAAAAGGAAAGGGAAGAGTGCTCTTAATGTTTGCATTTTCCCTACTTTTATAGAATGCTGTTCGTGTAGACACTCAAATATGTGTTTATAAGCACAAATGTATGTACACAAATACACATAAAAGCACATCTGATTGCAGGAACCAGGCCAGAAACATATAAGGCACTGAATCTACATTCATTGACTTATAAATAGATACATTTGGATATATCAATTAAAGTGTACAGGACCAAACTTGCTTATTAGTTATGATATTGAGATCTAAATAGTTAGTCAAAATGAATTCATCAAACTCCTATTCAAAGGAAAAAAAAAGAAAAATGAAATATATTGTAAGAGTGCCTTGAAAAAAGAGCACTATATAAACTTCAAAATGCCAAAATCATAAAATATTAAAATATGATGCTGTGGTCATTATTAATATAATTATCTACATTATACTCATAGTTTGTTATCTCAGAATTCTTACCTTACATTTGACTATTTTGCTAGAGTATGGAATTAAGACATGAAATTCCAAATCAATCTCTCTTTATACTTTTAGTGGCTCTGTAGAGGTTTAATTGCTGAAAGAGTTTAGATTAATGGAGAAGATATAACTAGGTATTATCAGTGGATTTTAATTATCCCTGCCATTGCTAATTCCAATTACAATAAATAAATAGGGGAAACATGTCTTAATAAAACATATGTGGAAAAGTTCTAGAGATTCCATTTGGCAGCAAGCTAAATATGAATCAGACGCTAACTTTACCTTCAATCACATTAGCCAACTTTAGAAAAAGCAATGAAATGATAGTCACTCAACCTTTCATTATACTTGTTATACCATCCCTGAAGAATTTCACTTCCAAAAAGTGCAATTAAAAGAGCATATGCACACTAACACACTGTTGGTGGAGCTGCAGGCTGGCACAGCCCCTCTGGAAAGCAGTATGGAGAATCCTCAAAAAACTAGGGATGAGTCCACCATATGACCCTGCTATTCCACTCCTGGGTATCTTCCCAGGGGACTTAGAATCAGCACATTATGGTGACTCAGCAATATCTATGTTCATAGCAGCACAATTTACTATTGCTAGGCTATGGAAATAACCCCGATGTCCCTCACTGGAAGAATGGATCCAAAAACTGTGGTACATTTATACCATGGAATATTACACAGCAATTAGAAACAATGATATTGCAGCCTTCGAAGGTAAATGGATGGCTGTGGAAGAGATCATGCTGAGTAAAATCAGCTTAACCCAGAGATCTAAGGGTCGATTGTCTCCACTCATCTGTGGAGGTGG
>PVKS010039847.1:0-16911 GCA_004027875.1 Aplodontia rufa | reverse complement strand
ACGTCAGCTGCAGGGCTGCAGGGATGGATCCCTAAGCTCGGGTCCTTGTGGTAGCAAAAAAGAAGAACAGGACACGGAATCAACTGCTAGAGCCATCGGATGCTGGGTAGCTGAGTCCCTGTGTAAAGGAGCCAAATTCCCCTTTGCAACACGGCCGAGGAGCCTCATAGGAGGCTGCGACGGAGGCTAAAGCAACAGCCACTTTACTGGATGGGAGGTGACCCATCTTCCTGTGTCGTCGGGCTCTCTCCCAATGCCATCTGCCATCACCTGAGGCCACCAATGCAGTCTGCAAGCTGCTGTTTGGATTTGTAGCCTCCAAATCTACAAGTGAGTGAAATAAACCTTTTTTCTGTGTTCTGTACTCAGCCTTGGGCAGTTTGTTACTGCAACAGAAAACCGACCAACATATGCAATGAGTTTGGAGTCTGATTCCATCCCTCATCCACCCAATGCCCGCCCTGGACAGGTGGACGTTCTTCATTCTCCAATAATTTATTTTCCTGTCTACACTGCAAGCTCCTTAGAGTCCAACCGTATTTCTATTCCCAAATGGGTCTGAATAACCCACTACCTCATAGGTCTGAGTATTTTTTTTTTTTGAAGGAATAGTTGAGTACAGAATGAGCTGTTCAGATGTCTTCCAGGTCATACCTGCAACCCACTTTCCGTTCCCTCAGAGAGGCAGACACCATGGCTCTGGGTTGCACATGGTTTCTCCCAAACTCATGCCGCCATTTTGAATGGTATTAAGATTGACGCCCTGGTGGAGCGGGGAGTGGATTCATTAATAACACTGATTGACTGATTCGGGAACTGGATTTCCCTGCTGTCCCACCACACGGGCTCACAACGCTCTTCTTCTAAAGGATACAGCGATGGTGGCGCCATCTTGGATGTAGACACCCAACTCTTCCTAGGCACCCAATCTGCCAAAGTCTTGGTTTTTGACCTCCCAGGAAACCATCAGAGGGAGATTCCCATTGTTAATAACTCACAGTGTCTTGGGAATTCTATCACAGACTCAGGAAAACGTCCTACGCTCTTATATCCAAGACCAAGTTCATGGTTGTACCCATTGGCCCAATGGTGGGACTCCATTGACCGTCCCTTGAGTCTGTGGCTGCCATGGATTTCTATTTTTTGCTTCTAAAGAAGGTAGGGGATGCACATCATCTTTCAGATGGACGTGGCCCTTGCGGAAGACCCTTTTTCCAGAAATTGCATCTACCCCGTTGGCGAAACTTTGAATGAGTCCATCCTCTGGGAGCTCCCGTGCCTGGAAGTCCATTTTCCAACTTTCTGCCTCTTCCTGGAGTTCATAAATCATCGTGCAGATGAGAAAATCATGCTTAATTCTGCAGAGCTAGCTTGGAGCGTCGGAGCCCATAAACTCCGGGAAGTCTCGGGCTGTGAATTTCGTGATACTAACGCATTCAACAGCTGAGAAATCATAATTGTAAGTTACAGGCGTCTCAGGGGTTGTTCTTCCGACATAAAATGAATTTCATGTTTTTATTCATAATGGGAGAGATGCGCGAGGAAGGGGCCGGCGTTGGACAGTGTTTCCCTGAGACATCGGAGGCTCCTTCTGGGAGCCTTCATCGCAGGACACGGCCACGGTTCCGTCCCTCGTCCTGCATGGGTGCTCTGGAGAAGGCTTTGCACAGCCTGGTGGATTTTGTCTCTGTTTCTTGACACCCTATCCCGTGAGGAAGGGAAAAAAGAGGAGACGCGGCCAATGGGTGCCCCCACTTCTCCCTGGAGCTGTGAGACCTCCATTGTGCAGTGCCCAGGCCCATGGTTGGGGGTCTGTTTTGTGTGGCTGATGTGACAAAGGACCACAAATCAGGTGACCTGAAAGAAGACTGTTATGCCATAGATAGGAGAGATCCCCAAAAGCTCAAGTGGGAGACAGCGCAAGAGTGTTGAGAGGTGAAATGATTGCATTATGAGAGGTGTAGACTCATAGTGGATTAATCCACTTGCATGGATTAACTGGGTGTAGGTGGTTGAGGCTGGAAGACGAGGTCACTGGGCTGTGCGTTTGGGGTTTATATTGTGTCCCTGGTGAGCAGAGCTCGCTCTGCTTTCTGGCTCCAGGTCCTGAGAGCTCTAACCTGATATAGGATTAATCCACTTGTATCTACTAAGTGGGTGTAGGTGGATGTGGCTGAAGGAGGAGGTCACTGGTCTGTGTCTTTGGGGACTCTATCCTCTCGCTAGCTACTTCTTCTCTCTCTGTTTCCTGGTTCCAGGTCCTCAGAGGTGTAACCTGATAGTGGATTAATCCACATCCATGGATTAATTAGGTGGTGACTGCAGACAGGTGGAGTGCAGCTGGAGGAGGAGGAGGTCATTGGTCCATGCTTTTTCGGACTTTATCGTGTCCCTGGCTTCTCTTTCTCCCTCTGATTCCTGGTGCCAGGTCCTGAGAGGTGTAACCCAATCAGTGGATTAATCCAGTTGCATGGACTTACTGGGTGGGGACTGGAGGCAGAAGGAGGAGGTCACTTGGCTGTGTCTTTGGGGACCATATCCTGTCCCTGGCTTCTCTTTCTCTCTGTGCTTCCTTACTCCAGGTCCTGAGCTGCTCTCCTTCTCCACTCCCTTCCTCCATGATGCTCTGCTCAACTTGGACCCAGAGCCATGGAGTCGTCCAACCACGGACTCAGCCTCTGCAACCCTGAGCCTCCAATCAACTTCTCTAAAATTGTTCTTGGTAGATGTTTCAGTCACAGCAATGAAAATGCCATCTAAAACAGTTTTGGGGAGGCTGTTGCAGGAGGCTGAGCCCCGTTCTAAGAGCTCCTTCTGTCCCGGGTTCAAGGAGCAGCACGGGTCGGTCTTTGAAATAGCATTGAATATTAACAGGATGGAAATATTCGGATCCTGACCTCAAGTAGCAAACGCCAGAGTGAGAAGAAGCCCTGTCAGTTCCACCCCGAGCGCCGATGGTTGGTCGGGACCCGCAGACTTCGGTCTCCGCAGCTCAACGTCCAAGCTCGCAGCAGCTGAAGGAAGCACATTGGTTGGCGCCCTGCAAACCTGCAACGGCCTCCAGGTGGAGGCCGGAGAACTCGCTTCTGGTGCGAGAAAGCTGGGCTGCAGAATTAAGTGGGAAAAGCACCTGGAACCCTCTCCGTCTTGCATGGCCCCTGAGTTGCAGTAGAAGCTTCCAAAGTCCACGTCCGTCCATGCAACGAGGAGTCAAGGATGCAAAAAAAATCCCAGAAAGCAGAGTCTCCCTCTTGCATGGTTCAGCCTCCACCCCTGCACATGGCTGGGCAGCGCACGTCCAAGAGCCAGGATTGCTGATCGTTCTCAATGCATCGATTGCGTTACAAAACGAATTTGCAGAGCTGGAAGCAGCAGAAAAATACAAAATTTGATTTACCTCTTCCTGCCTCTGCCGTGCATTTCCGCCGTATTCACGATTCGCATGAATTTCTGACTTTTCTCAGCATGGAGAAAGCAATTTCTTGATGCATGGTGATGAACCCGAGTCCATGGCTCACTCGGATTCTCTCCCCGGACTGCGTGCGGTGGATTCTGCCTCACGCGTGTCTGAAATCCACGGTGATGAGGAGAAGAGAAGATGAAGGAATGCAGCGCCGTCCTCTGCTCCTGCACTTCCTGACGTGGAGGCAGAAATGAGAGAGGAAAACAGGTGAAGGAGGAATTTGGTGTTTTGTCTCATAGATTTGGAGATTTCGGTCTTTGAGGTTGAATCCGTTGGTTTGGGTGGGAGGAGAGGGAGACATTGGGGGAGAAGGGAAGGGGACAGGAGCGGAGGTCAGCTCAGGAAATTCAGAAGGAAGAGGAAAAGGAGGGGAGGAGGCAGAGAGAGGGAGGAAGATAGAAAGGTTGAGGCCAGGAAGAAGAAGGAGGACAAGGAGGAGAAGAAGGAGGAGATGGAGGAGGAGATGGAGGAGGAGATGGAGGAGGAGATGGAGGAGGAGATGGAGTGCATGGGTGCTCGACATCCTTGGGCGCTGAGCTGCTGGGTCCGTCCAGAGCCTCCGTTCTCACTTTCTCCTGCTCTGTGGCTGGAGGCTGCCCACGAGGGACCGGAAGGGTGGCTGCAGGGTCCCCAGCTCTGCTTGCCTTTGGTTAGTGGGGACCCTCAGAAGAGAAGGCAGGAAGGGAACAGCACTGTGGGCCTCACACCTTGGTTCCCCAACTCACGTGCTGCAGAGGAGGCAGAGGCTGGCCTCTACCTCCTGTTGAAGGCCACCACTCCTGGCAGGTGTCCCCACCTGCACTGGTGTCAGGCAGTGGAAAATGCGCAGCTCACCTCTCTGCGGACCAAGTGTGCCATGTCACGTTCTGTTTTGAATTTCCATGGATATAAGGGCTACCACGTTGTTCTGGATTCTTGGTTCCCAACGCAAGTGACATGGCTTGGATGTGGGATGTCACCTTCGGCTCTTGGTTGGAGAATTAGTCACCATCGGAGCGGTGTCCTGAGATGGAGCTCTGAGAAAGGGACTTAATTGTGAGGGCTTTGAACTCATTAGTGGATCAATGCATCAACCACTGGATTAACCCATTGACCACTGGATTAATCTATCAACCTGTGGATTAATCCATTGGCCTGGATTAATCCATTGGCCAGTGGATTAATCTATCAATTAGTGGATTAATGCATTGACCTGGATTAAGTCATTGACCAGTGCATTGATCCATCGACCAGTAGATCAATCCATTGACAAGTGGATTAATCCATTGACAACTGGATTAATGTATTGACCAGTGGATCAATCCATCAATCAGTGGACTAATCTATACTCCATCGAGCAGTGGATCAATCCATTGACCTACGTTAAATGATTGAACAGTGGATCAATGCATTGACTAGTGGATTAATGCTTTGACCAGTGGATCAACCCATCAATCAGTGGATTAATTCATAATCCATTGACTAGTGGATTAATGTATTGACCTGAATTAATTAATCCATCGAGCTGTGGATTAATGCATTGACCTGAATTAATCCATTGAGCACTGGATCACTCCATTGAGCAGTGGATTAATCCATTGACCTAGATTAATTCATTAATCAGTGGATCAATGCATTGACTAGTGCATTAATGCATTGATATGAATTAATCCATTGACCAGTGGATCAATCCATCAACAAGTGGATTAATTCATAATCCATCCTCCAGTGGATTCATCCATTGACCTGAATTAATCCATCGAGCTGTGGATTAATCCATTGGCCAATAGATTAATCCATCAATTAGTGGATTAATGCATTGACCTGGATTAATTTATTGTCCAGTGCATTGATCCATCGACCAATAGATCAATCCATTGACAAGTGGATTAATCCATCGATGAGTGCATTAATCCATTGAGCAGTGGATTAATCCATTGACCTGAATTAATGCATCGAGCCGTGGATTAATCCACCGACCAGTGGATCAATCCATTGATGGTTTGATAGTGGAACAATGTTTTCTAGCTGGAAATTGCAAGAGGTGGCGGCCGCATGACCCTGTCCCGCTCTTGTCCTAGAGTCCTCCAGTCCGTGGGGACCAGAGAGAGGACAGCGCCGAGCCAGCCTGGACTCACATCAGGAAAGCCAGGTTCTTCCCTGTGCAAGAAGCCAGGGTCCCCTCTCCGTCCCCTCCCTACAAAGTCTGTGTCTCACAAGTCCCGAGTGTCCTCCGTTCCCACCTGGAGGAGTCCGTGCTGGGCGCCCAAGTCCCTTGTCCCCACTTGGGGACCGAGGACACTGCAGGTCTCAGTCACCCGTTCCAGGGAAGCCAGCGGACCTCTCCGTCCTGTTCTGTGACAATAACCGAGTCGTGCAGATGGGGGGATTTAGAAAACTTAGCCTTGGGGCTGCTGCCACCAACTGAAGTCACCTCATGGTCATCGTCCCGGGATTCAGGGACATTTGCTAGGAAGGATCAGCAAATGCAGGGCTTGGTCCCCATGGGGTTGGGCACACAAGTGCCCGGTTGTGTTTCTAAGTGAAAATTAAAATACAGCGACGTCCCCACGGCTCCGTCCCAGCCCTGGTCACCCCTGGGAGCCCTGGAGGAGCCCGGCGTCCTCGGGAAGTGATAATGGGACGAGGGACGAAGCCGCCTGCTCCCCCATCAGGACCCGTAATTCATCACCGATCCATAAAACAATTAGCGGTGCACTAACGATATTGCTTCGCCCCTGTGTTTGTGATTAATGCATAAATAATTTAACGCAGCGCCTCCCGAGTTCTCAGGGAGCCCGGCGTCACTTAGCAGCGTTGTCACCAGCCCTGTGAAACCTTGTCCCCTCCCTGTGCATCCGGCTGGGGGGACACGAAGGCTCTCAGGGTGAAGCCGGAGCAGCTATTAAGGAGCAGATTAGCATAATCCACCGTGATAGATCGTCCCATAAAAACGCACCCGTGCACCGTGACCGGCCAGGGACGCGTGGAAGATTTTATGACACAATAACTTCACATTTGATAAGCAATTAAAAGATGCTGCGAGACGCGGGGACGGGGACAATGGAACGGGGACCGAGCCCGCGTCCCAGGATGGCAGCTGCTGGCCCAGCTCAGCCTTGTGCAGAGCGGCGGAGACCCAAGGGGAACCGTGGGGTCCCCAAGACGTCCCCGTGGGACCTCCAGGCTGCACAAGGGGGTGGATGGGACCCCACGGTGACGATGGGGACATCAGAGCTCTCCGAGGCTGCAGCTTCTTCGGTCTTCCTCCTCGTCCTCTGTTCGCACAGCAGCTGCCTGGACCTGGTCATGGGTTAAACAGAAAGTGTCCACCAAATGTCCCCATGTGACAAATGTCCCCGGTGCAAGAACGTTCACAGGAGAAACGATTGAGTTCTCAGAGCTTCAACCTCACAGTGGATTAATCCACTTGCATGGATTAACTGGGTGGGGACAGCAGGCACATGGGGTGTGGCTGGAGGAGGAGGTCACTGGGCTATGCCCTTGAGGACTCTATCCTGTTCCTAGCTTCTCTTTCTTTCCCTTCTTCCTGGTGCCAGGTCGTGACAGGTGTAGACTAATAGTGGATTAATCCACTTGCATGGACTAACTGGGTGGTGACTGCAGGCAGGTGGGGTGGGGCTGGAGGAGGAGGTCACTGGGCTGTGCCTTTGCAGACTCTATCCTGTCCCTGGCTCCTCTTGCTCTATCTGCTTCCTGGTGTCAGGTCCTCTGTGGTGTAGAGTAATAGTGGATTAATCCACTTCCATGGACTCACTGGGTGGGGAGTAGGCAGATGGCTGGAGAAGGAAGTCACTGGCCTGTGCTTTGGTGACTCTATCCCATCCCTGGCTTCTCTTTCTTTCCCTGCTTCCTGGTTACAGGTCCTGAGAGCTGTGACCTGGTAGTGGATTAATCCACTTGCATGGACTAACTGGGTGGGGACTGCAGGCAGGTGGGGTGTGGCTGGAGGAGGAGGTCACTGGGCTATGCCCTTGAGGACTCTATCCTGTTCCTAGCTTCTCTTTCTTTCCCTTCTTCCTGGTGCCAGGTCCTGACAGGTGTAGACTAATAGTGGATTAATCCACTTGCATGGACTAGGTAGGTGGATGTGGCTGGAGGAGGAGGTCACTGGGCTGTGTCTTTGGGGACTCTATGCTGTCCCTGGCTTCGCTTTCTCTCTCTGCTTCCTGGTGCCAGGTCCTGAGAGGTGTAACCTGATAGTGGATTAATCCACTTGCATGGACTAACTGGGTGGGGATTGCAGGCAGCTGGGGTGTGGCTGGAGGAGGAGGTCACAGGGCTGTGACTTTGGTGACTCTATCCTGTCCCTGGCTTCTCTTTCTCTCCCTTCTTCCTGGTGCCAGATCCTGACAGGTGTAGACTAATAGTGGATTAATCCACTTGCATGGACTAACTGGGTGCTCACTGCAGGCAGGTGGGGTGTGGCTGGAGGAGGAGGTCACTGGGCTGTGTCTTTGGGGACTCTGTCTGTACCTGGCTTCTCTTGCTCTGTCTGCTTCCTAGTGCCAGGTCCTGGGAGGTGTAACCTGATAGTGGATTAATCCACTTGCATGGACTAACTGGGTGCAGGTGGGTATGGCTGGAGGAGGAGATCACTGGGCTGTGTCCTTGGGGACTCTATTCTGTCCCTGGCTTCTCTTTCTCTCCCTTCTTCCTGATGCCAGGTCGTGACAGGTGTAGACTAATAGTGGATTAATCCACTTGTATGGACTAACTGGGTGGTGACTGCAGGCAGGTGGGTGTGGCTGGAGGAGGAGGTCACTGCGCTGTGTCTTTGGGGACTCCGTCCTGTCCCTGGCTTCTCCATCTCTCTCTGCTTCCTGGCTCCAGGTCCTGAGCTGCTCTCCTCCTCCACCCCCTTCCACCATGATGCTCTGCTCACCTTGGACCCAGAGCCATGGAGTCGGCCAACCACAGACTCAGCCTCTGCAATCTTGAGCCTTAAATGCTGGTGAGCGATGGGAAATCCTCCTAAGGTGTCAGCTGAGAGCCAGGAAGGGAACCGGAGGGGACCCTGAGGCTGAGTCCCCTGTGCGAGGCGCCGGGTCCCTGAGAGCCAGCTCTGCTCAGGGGCTGGGAGTCCCCTGGGTGCCTCCAGATGATTTGCATGGATTCTCTGCTCCCTGTGCCTCCGTTCACCCGGGTGCTGGAGCTGGGGTGGAGCAGGTGCGACTTTGAAATCCGAGACGTCTAAGCTTCATGTGGTCTGCAGCCCCACCTGCATGACCACCCTGTCCTGAGGTCACTCAGGGGCACCAGGCTGCACTGCACCAGCTCTAAACATTTCCAGGTGCACAGGACTGCAGAGGTGGAGAGGCTGAGACAGGAGGCTCAGAGCCTCTGCGTTGGTCCTCAGCTTCGTGGACCTCTGAGTACTGGGCTCAAGTACCGAGTTTAAAACAGCCAAAAATCATCAGTTTTCCAAAGCTTCGGAAGTGAACTTCCTGTCCTCCTGTCCGTCTTTACTGTCCTCGGAGGCAGCTAGTAGAGGCTGCAGGTCCCCTTTTGCAAACGAGGCTTCAGGATCCAGATCCCCGGTCCCCAAATGTACTGCTGGATTGATGGGCACCGTTTTAAGACCCTCAGTGCAGGAGGCTCCCTGCCCCACACCGAGGGGCACCTAATAGCACACAGAGAGGCCCGGAAGACTCTATAGAGGCTGGGTGGCCTCCATCTATTTCCATCAGGCGGCAAAACGCTTTCCCGACTGCTGGGCCTGCTGAGTCTTTTCTGTGCTTATAGCTGTTTGCAGAATTAAACCCTAAACCCATTAGCGAGAGTCCTGGGAGTCCCCTGGGACCCCTGGGTTAAGTGAGCAGCAGCCTCCTAGCCTTGGGGGAGGAGGACGCGGTCCCATCTGTCTGCCGTCCCTGGGGAGCTTTGTATGCAAACGGGGACTTCAAGGACTTCCCGAAGACATCATTGACTTGCACAAAAAATATAATAATAATAATATTAAAAAAATGGGATCCCTCCGCGAATAGCCGGGGAACAACAGGTACCCAGCCTCAGCTCGGAGTCCCTGTGTAATTTCCTTCCCCGGGCGGCGGCAGGGGGATGATTTTATTCATTGTTTCTGCGTCGGTGATAGATGCGCTTGGGCTTCTTCATCTCTCTGAGTGATCAGTGTTTCCCTGTCCCTCGCACCCGTGGGCCCGGCCCCCTCCACCATTTTTTTTTCTTTTTGTCACTCATTTACATTTCAATCTCGGCCTCATGAATGTAAAATGGAGGCTGCGAATTAATAACAAGAGGAAAATGAAGCCTCCGCTGGGTGGTGGTGGAACAGGGAGTGAGGGTGGTGGGTGGGTGGGTGCAGGGGAAAAAAAAACCGGGACCCCCTCGTCGGATTCCCCCACCCACCCAGGCTCGGCCTCCGCCTGGCTATTGTGTGGAGGCCGGAGCCTCATTTACCAACGGTGGGGGGGTCCGGCGTGAATGACATGACAGAGAAAATCATATCCGCAGTGACACAAATTTATTTCTGTCCCCAGCGCTGCAGTATATTTCCATGGAATCAGGGACCTATTTGTCCGGGGACAATTTACTTTCCATGAAAAATTTAAATGGTTTCTCTGCAGAGAGTAGAGTGAAATTTAATTTGATCCTCATTTACTACAGCAGGTATAAAAAGCACAAGAATTGGATGTTTGATGGGCTGAAATTGGCGCTGTCCCTGCTTTTCTATCCCCCAAGGTCCCGCCGCGGCCTTCCTCCCTCCTTCCCTCCCGGAGACTGGAGGCTGGAACAGCCTCCACCTTAAAGCAACTTAGAGGGAAGCTGCCAATCACGCGGGAAACCGCGTTTCCATCGATCCCCTGTCCGCGTGATTTATGGCTTCATTTCTCGGTAATTGAGAATTAGTGGAAATATGACCAAGGCCCTGAGATGCGGCGGAACGGTACAGATTTGTCAAGACGGCCTCCGATTCGTCAAGACGCAGCCTCTGACGCGTTTCTCCCCTCACGCGGGGAAAGCGTCCGATTGAATTTGGGGATGGCGCGGAAATTAATTTGACGCAGGGAGATTTGGACAAGGGTCGGGGAGGTTTCCGCAGTTTCTGCTCAATGGACTCCGAAATCCTGGGTCTCCTTCTCAAGGGAGGCTGGAGACTCCACGCGTGGATTCGCCCAATCCAGCTGCAGCTGCTGTTTACAGAGCGTTTGGTTCAAATGCAAAGCACCCCCTGCCAAGGGAACCAGAGGAGTCCGTGCGCTGAGCCAAAAAAACAAAACGTTTGCAAAAAAACGCTGAGGCCGAAGGAGCAGGCTGCAGGTGCCCCAGCCCTCGAGCCCACAGTCCCGCTCATTTGCATTTTAAAATCCTCCGCTGCAGGACGCAACGCAGCTCCGTTGTTTTTTGCATCTGAACAGAGCTGTTGGTGAGGGTGACTTTTGTTCAGAAAAAAATAAAAATCAAATAAAATACTGAATGATCAACCGAGCAACGGTTAAAAAACGGTTCGGGTTCCACATGTGCAGAATCCCACCTTCCATCCCTCAGCAGTCCACCCACCCTGAGCTGGGAGAGTCTGGTATTGCTAGGGTTCCAAGTTGCTCACCCTGGCTGAGCTGCTGGTTAGAGATTTCAGGAAATCTTCAGAGAACGCTCAGAGAAAAATTGAGGCCCGGGATCAACTCCAGCAAAGAAGGATGGAGTCACAGCCACTCCCACCCGGACACCCTGATCCTCCACATTCAACCTCCTTCTTCTTTTAAAATTTCTTAAATCAAGGAGCTGAGTTATTGCACAACCATGAATGCACATAAATAATGCATTTGTTCTGAAACCAGAGTCACCCGCACATCGCCCACACCACAGCCTCTGGGTTTTCCTGTATTTCACCCCTACAAGCCGTATAAAGGCTGAGATGGTGAATTCTGCACCCATAATCATTCGGATGTGGCCTCTTGACGTTATCGAAAGATTTGGTCAACCTGAGATTTACGAGAGTGCTCTTGGTGTGACAGCGTCAGCTCTTTGACAGAAAATTTTAACTGAGAAATGTCATTCGTGTGGAGTATTATGCAGCCCTGTAAAGGATGGAGCTACTGATGTCAGCAGTCACTGGGATGATTCTGGAGGAAATGGGGCTGAGTAAAGAGAGCCAATCCCAATCAGTCACGTAGGGCATGGTCCCATCTCTGAGCATCCGCGAGGCTGGAAAGGCTGTAGACTGAGTTACGGACAGAGCTTTGGGCTATGACCCTACACTGGGTGGAATATTACTTGGTCAGGAAGGAGTTTGTACTTTAGTGCTGTTTTCTGGGAGTAACATGATTTATTTACGTGGTCCAGTGAGGAACGGATGTTATTACCGATCTCCTTCATCCGGGGAAGGTCAGTCAAGAATGGCTGGAGTGACAGGGCCAGTTGTTCAGGGAGGACCGAGCCCCAGGAGCTGGGAGAGGCAGGAAGGAGCCTCCCTGGAGGCTGTGGAGGCAGCTGCAAGAGGAGGAGATGGAGGCAGAGACTGGAATGATGAAGCCACCACCAAGGGAGGCCTGGAGCCTCAGGAGCTGGGAGAGGCAGGAAGGAGCCTCCCTGGAGGCTGTGGAGGCAGCTGGACACAATGGTGAGAGATTGGTCCTGTCCACATCCTGACCCCAGAACGTGTGCATGGACCTTGTGTGGAATCAGGGTTTCTGCAGATGGAATCAGTGCAGGATCCTGAGCTGAGCTCCTCCTGGAGCAGGGTGGCCCTCAATGCAATGCCAGTGTCCTCACAAGGACAGAAGAGGAGATGGAGGCAGAGGCTGGAGTGATGAGGCCACCACTAAGGGAGGCCTAGAGTCCCAGGAGCTGGGAGAGGCAGGAAGGCGTCTCTGTGGAGGCTGTGGAGGCAGCTGGAAGAGGAGGAGATGGAGGCAGAGGCTGGAGTGGAGGCCAGCGTCCTGCGGACACCTGTCGGCCGGAAAGCATCGAGTGGGAAGAACCCACGAATGGATCAGGTTGGGTTCCCGGCCTCTGGCCCTGGATGGACATGAAGGCTTCTTGTCAAGTCCCTCAGTTTGGGGTCCCACAAACTGGACCAGTGAAGCTCAGAAATCCGGACCCCAGAACCGACCAGAGACGTCGTCCGGCGCAGGAGCGGCGCCCAGCACGGGTGCCTCCTTCTGCAAAATATCTTCTTAGAAACCAGCAGAAGTGGGTTTCTCCCTGGGGTCTGAGGTTGCTGGGTTGCAAATCAGTTTCTCTGCGTGTCCTGCAGGAAACCGGGGCCGAGACCCTGCCCCAGAGGACAAAGGATTCTCTTCCCTCCGAGGAGAAAAGAAAGGACGAAAAAAATCCCGGAGGACTTTTCTTGGCCTCCTTCACAGCCTCCTCATTTGTCCTGAATTTGGGGAAAATCCGTCCCCGTCCACGTGGGCTCCTGGGCTCCCAGGAAGCATCTCCCGGGCGTCTCCATAAATCCGGCTGCGCACGATGAATTTTTGAATCATGAAGCTCCTGGAATATTCAGCTGCTTTTGATTACGGTTTCTCGGGGAAAAAAATAAATAAAAATAGAAAAGCTGCTGCTTCCGCGCGTGATTTACGCGCTGGCCGAGGTAATGGTGCTGGTGATTAATACCGAATTTCTGAATTTATTCTAAAAAGCCGCTTTATAAATATTGAACAGGGCTCTCATCCGCAGCCTCGTCCATTTATTTTATGAGAACGGGAGTTGAGAAATCATCCGAGCCAGGATTCCGTGCCTCCGGCCCCGGCCCCGGGTGGAAGCAGCGATGCTCTCTCTGTCTGAACATTTATATTTATTTTATTATGATTATTATTTATTTATTTTTTACCCGTTTATCCTTATTTTATTTGGACGACAGCCCTAGGAAAGAGTTCGACCTTTTTCAAACAAAATCACTCTGATCCTCTGCACGAGGCTGGGTTAGAGGCCAGGGTTATTTTTAAGGGGTCCGTTGTACGAAATTCTGCAAGGCTGGGACCCGGTCCAAGCCCCCAGGGTCCGCAAAGAGGGACCCGAAGGTCTCAGAGGACAGGAAGGAGGCTGGAGAAGAAAGTCCCATCCCACACGGAGACCCAGGGCTCAGGGAAGGAGAGGCCTCCAGGGTAGAGGCCGAAGAGGCTGAAATATGTGTTGAGCAACCACTGGAGACCACGTGCTTTATCATAGACAGATTCAAGAAAGCTGGGGTCCACCTTGCACAAACTCCTAGTAGGGTACATGGGAAACCCTAGTAATATTCCCTTTTGGCCTCCTTATATGCATGAGAAACCCTAGTAATATTCCCTTTTGGACTCCTTATATGCATGGGAAACCCTAGTAATATTCCCCATTGGCCTCCTTATATGCATGGGAAACCCTAGTAATATTCCCTTTTGACCTCCCTATATGCATGGGAAACTCTAGTAATATTCCCTTTTGGACTCCCTGTATGCATGGGAAACCCTAGCAATATTCCCTTTTGGCCTCCCTATATGCATGGGAAACCCTAGCAATATTCCCTTTTGGACTCCTTATACACATGGGAAGCCCTAGTAATATTCCCTTTTGGCCTCCTTATATGCTACGTTGATCCATGCACAAGCTCAAAACCAGTGGACGGTCTACACCTGTGTCTCACTCAACCGACTGAGTTCATCCAATATGGCCCAGTGCGTGGTCTCCGCTTCCAATTCCTCCCCACGCTCTCTGCCTGGGCCACGCACCTCTCCTCTGTGTCCATCGATGAATCCGCATTTGCAGAGAGGCTCAAGGAAGGTCTGGGGGAAGAAGCAAGGGTGCACCCAGGGTCCTGAGATGGCCATGGCAGCACCCGTTACCTCCATGGAGGCAGAGAGCAGAGAAAGGGACCAGGAGCATGGGAGGCAGGGAGCAGAGGAACGGGGTGGGGACAGACGTCCTCTACCTGGGCAGAACCCGGTGCATTTATAAATCCTGCAGCGGAGGACAGAGGGCACTGACGCTGCCAAGGGCTACGCAGGAGGACAAAGATCAGCAGCCTCCAAAGTGGAGTCTCACAATGGCAGCCTCCACCTCTGGGTCCGAGTGGGAACTGAAGAGGTGACGTTAACCATAGTGACGCGGACAGATGTCCTGCAACACTCCGGCGGAAGTGACCGTCCTGACCATCACCCCCCTCCCCGTGACCATCCTTGGGTGCTGTGCACTCAGACTTGGCCACGTCCCCAAAATACATGCGTTGAAATCTCACCGCAAGGTGCTGGTGTGCGGAGCTGGGGTTGTGGGAACCACCGTACGAATTCCCCATTGCGCTCTGAGCGAGGACCCCGACCATCACCATCAGGGTCTCCTAGAGATAGTCGCACAATTCTCTCCCAATACCGCTGCTTGCAATGGGTGAGATTTTGAAGGAAGCCAAGCACCCTTTGGTGTTCAATGGATCAACAACGACGGTCCCATCTGTACAACGAGGGTCCCATCCGGACAGTGCTGTTGATCCCGAGGAACAAAGAAGACTGAAACCGGTTCCAACACGGAGGTGCGCTGGTAAATTTTCCATAACCGTAAACAAAGTGTGTGAGTCCGTTTTCCATCACTGCAACGCAACGCCTGAGGTCATCAACCGTTAAAAAGATGAAAGGTCTGCGTCCACTCAAGGCTTCGAACGTTTCCCTCCGTGATCCATGGGTGCTGCTGGGTGCCTGGTCGGAAAATCCAGCACGGTGTGCGGAGTCGAAGCTTCTCACCTCCTGACTCGGGATGGAAAAGGAGAAATGGGAAGGAAGAGGCGGGAATCCCACCATCTGTTCCCAGGAAGCTCTTGGAGGAACCAGAAGACGCAACAGAGGGAACATGGACGGGGCCAGCGGAGCCGATGCACGGAAGGCGTGGAATCGTCACTAGGATCCCGGAATTGCTGTCCGATCCCAGCTACGCGGTGACACCCGAGATTTATCACCCGTGAGTTCTCCACGTTGCAGAGCAAGAACGCACGATGGGCGTCTTGGGAAATCCATGCACCTTACGTGGAATCATGTGGGGACCCCACTTTGCAGAAGCAGGGGGTTGTAGCCCAGTTTTGGGATCAATAATTATAGAAAATTCTGTGTGCGTGGAGGTGAACTTGGACCCTCGAAATCCCGGACGGACAGAGGTCGAGGGGCCCAGGAACTCAGAACTCAGCGTCCAGATGGGCGGAATTGCATATGGCGGCTCCATGGGCTTAGGCAGCTTCTCCTGCTCCCCGAAGCTTCCCCTGCAGAATTTTAACAACAAAAAATCGCAATAAACGGACAAAGCGTGTTTCACGTTGAGCTGCAGAGATTCCCAGCGCTGCTGGAAGTGTTCGAAAACCCAACCCAAGCGCTATTCCCGCCATGGAGGACTCAGGAGGTGTTGGAGAGAAACCAGAACCGACCCAGCCTCTGTGAGGCTGAGCTTCCTCAGGGACAGGAGGAGTTAAAATAAACAGCAATAATGTTCAGGAGCAAAAGTGACCTTTTTCCTTTCTTTTGCCCACCTCGGAATGTCCTGGAGGAAGTGGGAAATGAGGGGTCCTCAAAGAGTGCAGGGTTTTATGGAGTCAGAAAATCAATAATCCCAGCATGGAGGCTGCAGATGAGAGGAGTTATTAGAACATGGGAGGCTGAGCGACAGAGGTTCTCCTGGACCAGGAAATGAGGCCACCAGAGCAAAGGCTGAGTGGGCATCTGGACTCTCCCAAGGTCCCTTCCCGCACTGTCCCTCCGGGTGCCCACAGACCCTCCAGGATCCCAGCCTCAACTCTTGCAGATTTTTATCTGTGAACTGAAAGGGAAGGGAGCTCATTTTCCTGCATATTTTTTTCCAAATCTATAGAAAAAATGATTCATGGAGGGAAAACACAGAAAATAGAACATTTACTGCGAAAATGAAAGACATTCACCATGCACTGCTGAGCTCCGGCGAGCAGGATGTAATTGCATCCTCCAGGAGGCTTAAACTAGAGGCTTGCAGTGGAGGCTGCACCCTGAGGTCCAGCAGGGGACTCCCTTGGTGGAAGGGGCAGGGGGCTCACTTACTGGAAGGGGCAAGAGGCTCTGTGGGTGGAAGGGACAGGAGACTTGAAGAATGTACATTGCTCCTAGCTTTGGAGGCTGAATTTGGAGGTTGGAGTGGTGGCCCATTCAGTTCCTGGTGAGGTTTAATTTCTCTCTTTCAAAGGTGACTTTGTCCCCGTCCAGCCAGGTTTGTATGAAGAATCTGAGCTCAGCGCACGCAGGACACAGGTGTGAATCCGCTTTTCAGTACTGTAAGAAATCACTGTGACGATGAAGTTATAAAGTCAGAAGGTTCAGGACAGCACCGGAGGTCACCAGCGTGAACAGTAGAGGCTGTGGATTTCGAGCTGTGGAGGACTCGTGGGGAAAGCGGATTCCAGAGAGGAAGAGCGGGGACGAAAGAGAGGAGACCGATGGACAGCGAGGTTCAGAGACGGACTGAGGGTCAGGTACTTAGCCCCAAGGAGAAAGCACTCGGCACTCACA
>PVKS010039846.1:0-16975 GCA_004027875.1 Aplodontia rufa | reverse complement strand
GACTCTAGGGGGTAAATCTAATTGTCTATATATATATCATATTGCTTAATTGGAAGCACTTTTGACTGTTCAGCAAATAAATTTCTTTTTTAAAAAGTAGTATTATTAAAAAGAGGGACTAAGCCCTTCATTTTGACCTAAAATTAGACATTCATCTTTGGTCACTTGTCCTTCCACCTGGTCTTCACTCCACTCATCCTCACCTCCCACCCCAAACTTAAATTTTGCCTCTTTCACATGACAGCTCCACAGAATATACAGTGTCTGTGGACTTGTCTGTCATATCTAAGAACATGAAAATGAGGGCCTGACTCAGAAGGTGTTTTCAGGACAAAGAGGACTCCAAGATGGTAGGAAGAGTTGGACCAAGAGGATACAGCAAAGAAATAGTTAAAATAGACATGAAGTGAGGGCCAGGTAACACTGGATAGGTACATAGAAGGACAGGGTAACTCAGAGCGTGGAGGAGAGTCTTGCCTTTTGGAGAACTGCCTCAGAGGACGTCTCAGCTTGTGGTATACTTTAACAGAAAGATTCTTAGAAAGTAGGAGCATGGGGCTGCCGGAAGACCATTTCTCCTGTTCTTGCTTGGTCCAAGGCTTCTCCTATATGACTCTCTTTTCCCTTCAAAACTCTAGGAGAGACTATGTGCAAAAACTTATCGGTACCCCTACTTCATGGGGTACCATTACCTTTGGTCATCTGGATTAGCAATCCACAGACAATGAGACTCAGCATCAAGAAACTCATGGCTCCTGGGCGAGAGGAAGCTCTGTGTCCTGAGGAATCCAGAGCACTCTTTGCACAGCTAGGACTCTAAGTGATCACCTTTATTGGCTTATCATGGGTGATGAACCAGAGAGGGCCAAGAATGCCATGCCACCCATATCACCAGACCATTAGTTTAGGTCACGGAACATGCATGATACGGTGATGCCCGAACTGCAGCCTCATGAGGCGAGATGTGATCACATAGAACTGTAAGGTCTGATGGGAAGAACACCCCAAAGGAAGTCTTTAAACCTAAATGGGGTCAATTGGCTTCTCCTCTGTCCATGCACAGCACCCCACATGCACCAAACAATAGCTGGAGGGTGTGTGCAGCACCACTAGCAGCTGACCACATCCAGCAGAGAACTTGTCTTTCTTCTGCATGTTAGCCCCATTGTGAATCCTTGTGAAATTTAATTGCTGAGTTCTTAAGACTCCACTCTTTATGAAAGCAAGGAATTTGAAATGGGGAGTGGAAGCAGAAAAACAGATTTTACTTAGGTAGCTCAGTTCAGAGCAGCCAGGAAGGAGAGGGAAGGAAAGAAGCTGATCAGAAGATAAATCATTGCAGGGCATGCCTCTGTGACCTATTCCCTCCCACTAGGTCCCATCTCCCAGTAGTCCCTAAGCTATCAACACACTAACCCACCAAGTGGATTAATCCACTGATGAGCTCAGAGCTTTCATGATCCAATTATTGCATAGAAGTTCCTCCTCTGAACCTTTTGCCCTGGGGACCATGCTTTCAATATATGAGCTTTTGGGGAGATGTTCCCCCAGATCCAAACCATAACAACCCCCATTCAAAAGTATAAACAGAAAAAAATATTGGGAGAAAAGAAATAGCTTAAAAATCAACAATTTAAAATCCCATCTTAGGAAAGTAGAGAAATAAAATAAAATTAAACCTAAAACACACAGAAGTGAAATATTAAAAGCTAGAGCAGAAATCATGATGCTGCATAGAAATAGTGACAAGATTTGGGAAGTCCAGCCAAGAACAGCTTTCTTGCATTTGTATCTATGTATTTCCAGTTTCTTAAAGCTACCAAAATCAAATATTGAAAAAGTTTATAATAATTTTGACATGTATAAAATATACTGTGCTCAGAATCAGATCTTAATGTATTATAATCAGAATTTAATGCATTAATGTATTATAAAGTTTCAAACTAAAAAATTGAAATATTTTCAATCACATATTGAAATAGCATCACATATTATTGTTATGGTTTGGAGGAAAGATGTCCCCCAAAAGCTCAATATGTGAGACAATCCAGAAAGTCCGAGGTGAAATGATCGGACTATGAGAACCGTAACTCCATCAGCGAGTTAATCCCCTGATAGGGATTAACTGGGAACTGAAGGCTGGAGGAGGTGGGTCATTGGGAGTGTGCCTTTGGTATTTATTATATATCTGGTGTGGAGTTTCTTTCTCTCTGCTTCCTGCTGTTGAGGGCCATGCGGGGCTTTAAGAGCAAAGATGGCACCTGGCTGAGAGTCAAAGGGCAGTGGCAGTTGCTACAGGGTTTCTCCTTAAGGGCTACAGGGTTTCTCCTTAACGGCTGACATGTTCAACTGATCGGGCATTGGACGCTGTTTTCTGTCTGTCTTCCTAGTAACAGGCATCCTATTGGCCACTTGTGGTGTAGCTTTATGTTGATTGGCTATTAGAATGTATAAAAGACACTGTTGATCTCCTTCTGGAGAGATCTCCAGGAGGAAGAAGAGGAGTAAGAATAAAGCTTTGCGTGCTGAACCCGCCTGTTGCCTCGCTGGTCGAGAGCGACATCCTGCATCCATGCTTCCACCTGCTTCCCTCTGCCACACTCTTCTATGATGTTCTGCCTCACTTGGAGCCCTGAGGAATGGAGCCAGCATTCCATGGACTAAGACCTCTGAAAGTGTGAGCCCCCAAATAAACCTTTCCTCCTAAAATTGTTCTTGTTGGGTCTTTAGTCACAACAATTGAAAAGCTGACTAAAGCAACTATTAATATTGATACTTTCTTTTATATCAGGATATTTTGACAGGGCAAATTATTATATTCTTATAATAATAAAATTACAATTTAAATGTTTTATTATATATTTACTTAAAAAATATATCATGGCATTGAAAATAGGAAAACCACAGAGAAAATTCAATAAAACCAAAAGCTGATTCATTGAAAAGACAAATAAAATTGATATATCTCTAGTCATCCTAAGCATTAATGAAAGAAGGAAGATTCAAACTACCACTACCTTGGTTAAAAAAGAGACAATAAAAGGACAATAATTGAATACTATGAATTATATACCTACAATATTTATTAGGTAGATGAAATGAACCAATTCCTTGAAACACACCCAAGTACTCTGGCATTGAAATAAATAGCCGGAATAACTAAATATAGTTAAAGAAGACAAGTCAATGGTTCAAAATCTCTCCAAAGGAAAACTCCAGGCCCAGATGGTTTCACTCTTAAATTACAAAAGTAATCCTACCAATTCTACATAATTTCTTCCAGAAACTACAAGAGAGAACTTTCCCACCCCATTTTACAAGATCAGCATTATCCTAACAACAAAACTAGATAGAGTCATTACAAGAAAATAAAGTGCAGACCTGTATCCCCCATGAGCACAGAGTTAAGAACACTTAACAGGTGTTAGCAAAGTGATCCCCCATGAACACAGAGTGAAGAACACTGAACAAGTGTTAGCAAAGTGATCCCCCATGAACACAGAGTGAAGAACACTTAACAAGTGTTAGCAAAGTGATCTCCCATGAACACAGAGTTAACACCTAACAAGTGTTATCAAAGTGATCTCCCATGAACACAGAGTGAAGAACACTTAACAAGTGTTAGCAGAGTGAATCCTGCAGTCTATAAAAAGATAATGCATCACAACCAGTTTGGGTTCTACAGGACTGAGGCACTGGCTAGTGTTAGTATCAACACGATTCACCACATTAACAGACTGAATGAAAACCACCGTATGATTATGTCAATGGATTCAGAAAAATAACTCAACAAATGTTAATGCTATTTAAAAACCACCGAAAAACTAAGAATAGAAGGAGATTTTACTAACCTAATATGTAATATATAAAAATATCCCAGAAATAGCATCATCTGAAGGGAAAGGGAATAAATATTTGCCACCTAAAATTTTAAAAAGGCAAGGATATTTTCTCTCACCATTCCTATTCAGTATTGTATCAGAAGCCGTAGCTTGTTCAATAAGACAAGAAAAATTAAAATATACAAGTTGGAAAGGAATAAAAAACATCAATTTTATTGACAGATAAAATAATTGTTTATATCCCAAATAATTGGAAAAAATAAAGCAAAGCAAAGCACTTGGAACTAATTGGGTAGGACATAAGTTACAAATCAATATTCAAAAGTGAATTGTTAGCCTGGTGTGGTGGTACATGCCTGTAATTCCAGCTACATAGGAGGTGGAGGCTGGGGTCAGAGGATCACAAATTTGAGGCCAGTCTGGGCAACTCAGACTCTCCCTTAAAAAAAAGAAAGGGGCTGTGATGTAGCTCAGTGGTAAAGTGCTTGCCTAGTATATGTGAGGCCCTGTTTTGACCTCCCAGTACTGCTAAATAAATAAATGAAGCAAATTGCTGGAAAGATACCCCTTGTTCATGGACTATAGGGATTAATCTTGTTAAAACATCAATGCTACCAAGTTTTCTACAGACTCAGCGTAATCTTATCAAAATCTGGCGTTTTTTGGTTGTTTTTTTTTTTGTTGTTGTTGTTGTTGTTTGTAGAAGTGGGAAAAAGAACCCTAAAATTCTCATGGAATTCCAGGGACTCAATTAGTAAAAAAGATTATGAACATGAAAAAAAAAATTTGGAACTTTCATACTTCCCATTTCAAAACTTAGTATAAAATTAAAGTATTCATTAAGATATTCAAAGTAATAAAAAATCATAAAATACAATATGATACTAACATAAAGGGATGTATAGATCCATAGAACAAAATAAGGAGCCTAGAAATAAACCCTCACATACATGGTTAAAGGATTTTTTTTTTAAAGAGAGGGACAGTAAGAGTGTGAGAGAGAGAGAGAATCAATTTTATTTAGTTTTCCATGTGACTTTCGTTGCTCTGAAACTTTATTGTGTATGTGGTGCTGGTGCTGGGGTTCAAACTAGTGTACTCGTGCATGCCAGGCAAGTGCTGTAACTGCTGAGCCAACACTCTAGGCCGGTTACAGGATTTTTGATAAGGGTGCCAAGACCCTTCAACAAATGGTGTGGAGAAAACTGGATACCAACATGCATAACAATGAAGTTGGACTCTTACCTCCACTATATAAAAAAGTGAACTCAGAATGGATCTTAGACATAAATGTGAGGGCAAAAGCTATGAATCTCCAGAAGAAAACATGGGGAAAAAGTTTCATGAAATTGAATTTAGCAAAGGTTTCTTGGATATTAAATGAACAGGAACAACAACAAAAGACAAATTGGGAGATTCGAGATGGCTGAATAGAGGGGCCCAGCACTCATCCCCTCCTCCACAAAGAAGAACCAAAACAGTGGTTGTGTAGCTGCATTTTGAGGTGCATGCCCATAGGGGAATACTGGAAATAAACAAGAGAGAGACTAGAAACTTGTAAGATTTAGAGACTTGGGACAGGAACATAGTAGAAAAACCGAAATGCCCTAGCATCTGTCACTCCAGATCCATGGCCAGGGGAGGGGAATTATCCCCTTTTCAGGATAAGGGTGAAAGGTGAAGCCCCAGTACTATCAATGTGGATGGCAGCATTTCTGCACGACTGTGAAGTTTCACAGTTCTCACAGACTTGCTGCCCAAGTGGATAAGTACGTGAAAACCACTTTGAGAAACCCCCAGGGTGTGGAGCCATCTTGCACCAATAGCCTGTTGTCTGAGTTTGGACTGTGCTAGGGGTCAGAAACCCTTGCATATCCCCATCTTCGTGACCTCACAGACATTCTGCTGTACTGGCTTGGGGAGGGGCTACCTGTGAACTCAACTGGACCCAGCAGAGTGACTACGACCTAAGCCCACTGGGTGCCGTGCACTGTAGGGCACTGGTTTTGGCATACAGAGGAGAATGGAAAGCTCTGCCCTGGACAATCAAGAGATAAAGGTGCTTGCTCTCTGAGACCAAGGCTGTGAACAACTGCATGTGGATTTGCACAAGGGCTAGGACAGAAGACAAGTGCCCACACAGTTCCCACCACCCTTCCCCCTGCCTAGGAGCCTATTACTGACAAGATGAGGAGGAAATACCATGATTTTAATTTCTTCCCTGCCCACAGGGGCATGCTGAAGTGGCCTTGAGCAGTTCTGTGGTTCCAGCCATCCCTCTCCCTCTAGGGATGCATGACCAAAGGTGCCTAACCCCTGAGAACTTTGTCCAGCTCTGGCTGTGATCATTCTTGCAAATATACACTGTCACCAAAGTCGTGGAAAAGAACATCATGGCTCCTACTGCCACCCCACCTACGTGGTTCCTATGTAGGTCCTTGTCCCTACACCTGGTCTGATCACATATTGCTGTCAAAACAGGTTGTGAGTGCCACTGATGGGGTGCTGTGGTTACTGTTACTGCATTTCCATGTGTAGTTTCTGGGCTTGTACTACTGACAGGCCAGAAGATAAGTGCTTCAGGTCTCTCACCACTACTGGGGCCATCAGTGCCAGAGGCCGTTTCTAGTCTAGCATCAATGGTGCCAAGGAGTACCCCCCTTTGCCTGATAGGATCAATACTCCCATTGTAGGAGGAACTACAAGGCAAGCTCTCCACACCCTCTGCTGTCTGCACCACAACTGCCCGAACAGCTGGAGTGCCCCACTCTTGTGTGGTCTGTAGAGACAGTGGGTCTCTTTGAGTCTTCCATGGCACACACTGTGATCAAAGTCATTTGCCACAACCAAAGAAGATATAGGAAGGAGATACTATGGTGCCCTGCTGGAAATAAAGCCAACATAGCAGAACAAGCTGACACCCCAAAATACAACTTAGGAGAAGCCAGGTACTCAGAAGGCTGCCCCATAAGAGTGGTAGAGATACTTAATTCACCAGGTATTAAAATCTGAATGTAGGAGCACAAGAGATATGAAAAACAACATAGTATGATGCCTCTAAAAGAACATAATATCAACAGAACCCAAAGAAATTGAAACCTTAAAATACCTGATAAGTAATTTAAAAGAATAATTATAAAAATAGTCAATGAGATCTAAGAGAAATAATTAAATTAGGAAGACAATGCAGGATATTAATGAGAAATGCAACAAAGAGATTTTAAAAAAGAATCAGATAGAAATCTTGGAAGTGAAGAGCTAAATAAGTCAGATAAAAATAGAGTTGAAACACTCAACAACACACTAGATCAAGAAAAGGAAGAAAGGAAATTTGAACTTCAAGATCACTCTTTTGAAGTATCCCAGTTGAACAAACAAAAAAAATTAAAAAGAAAAAAAGAGTAGTTAAGATTTATGGGCTACCATTAAATAAAGAAACATTTGCATTTTTGGAATACCTAAAGGCATGAGGGAAAAAGCTAAGGGCAGGAAAAACTACTAAAGGAAACGATAGCAGAAAACTTCCTTAATCTTGGGAAACATGTATAACTATGTGCAGACTTATAGGACCCCAAATAGAAATAACAAGAAAGTAACTTTACTACAATATATTATAATCAAACTGTCAAAAACACAGGAAAAAGTTTTTAAAAATCTAAAATCTGTGAAAGAAAAGTGCCAAGTCACATTTAAGGGAATCCCCATTAGCCTAACAACATATTTTTTTTGAGAAACCATACATGCCAGAGGGAATGGAATGACATATTCCAAGTCCTGGAAAAAAGAAAAGAAAGAACTATCAGCAAAAATTATTATGCTGAGCATGACTATCCTTCACTTTCTTCAGAAGTGAAGAAGAAATAAGACCTTCCAAAACAGGCAAAAACTATGCTATAGTTAAAATGGACCTACAGTGTCAACAGCTGTGGACTATACATTCTTTTAATCAGTTCATTCTCTGGGATAGACCATATGTTAGGCTATGAAACAAGTCTTAACAAAAAAATTATTTTTTTGTACCAGGGATTGAACCCAGGGGCACTTAATCACTAACCCACATTCCCAGGCCTTTTTATTTTGAGACAAGGTCTTATTAACTTGCTTAGGAACTTGCTAAATTACTGAGGATGACCTTGAACTTGAAATCCTCCTGCCTTGGCCTCCCAAGCTGCTGGGATCACAGGCATATGACCTGTGTCCATCAATTTTTAGAACTTGAAATCACATCTTTTATCTTTACTGATCACAATGGAGTAAAACTAGAAGTCAACAACAAATATGATTTTAGAAATTATACAAAGGCATGGAACCAAACAGCACACTTTTTTTTTTAAAGAGAAAGGGATAGTGAGAGAAAGAGAAAGAGAGAATCAATTTTATTTAGTTTTTCATGTGGCTTTTCATGAGACTTTGTTGTGTACATGGTGGTGGGGTTTGAACTCATGTATTCACACATGCCAGGCAAGTGCTGTAACTGCTGAACCATCACTCCAGCCCCAAACAACACACTTTCGAAAGAATAGTGGTCATTGCACACGGAAGTAAGGGAAATTTTAAAATTTCTTGAAACTGGGGGCTGGAGCAGTAGCTCAGTGGTTGAAGCGTTTGCCTGGCATGTGTGAAGATAGGGTTTGAACCCCAGCACCACATACATAACTGAGTATACAAGAAACAAAGACCAGATGAAAAACTAAATAAAATCAATTCTCTTTTTCTCTCTCTCTCACTCTTTCCCTCTCTCTAAATTTTTTTTCTTGGAACAAATGAAAATGGAAATACAACATACCCCAAAGACTACTACTCAATAGCAGCAGAAGAAAAAGAAACCCAAGTAATAAATGGCAAAGACCTGAACAGACATTTTCCCAAAGAAGACATGTACAGGTATAGGAAAAAGGTGTTCAACTCACCAATCTTTAAGGAAATTAAAGTTAAAATCTCAATGACATCCTCAAACTTGTTTGAATTGCTATTGCTAAAAATAAAAACTAATAAGGTAACCAGCATTGGAGATGATATGTTGTTGATGGGAATGAAAAATGGTACAGTCACTGTGAAAAACAGTATGAAATATTTAAAAACAATAAAAATATACTTACCACATGATCCAGCAATTCCATTCATGAGTATTTATTCAAAAGAATTAAAATCAGGACCTAGCAAATGTGCATTCTTATATACATTGTGTCCTTATTCATATTAGCCAAGATATGAAAACAGCCCAAAGGTCCAGCAGTAGTTAAATGGATTTTTAAAAAGTGATCAATACATAAAATAAAATAGTATACATTCTTAACAAAAGTTGAAAATTCTTTCATTTGTAACAACACAAATGGATCTGAAGGACAGTAAGTGAAATATGTTAGAGAAAAAACACTGCATGATTCCACTAATATGCAGTATCTAAACTAATATATCGTAAAACTTAACAGAAGTATAAGATGGTATAGAGGCTGCCAAAGATTGAGGGAGGTAGAAATGGGCAGCTGTTGGGTATAAAACTACACTTCAACATGATGTATAAGCTCTGGCAATCCATTCCAGCATAGTGCCTCTAGTTAACCATATGCCATTGAGCTTTGAAAATTCTTGGACAGTAAATATTATGTAAAAGGTTCTTATCTATAAAAATGTAAAGAGACATAAGGAAGCTTTTGGAGATGATAGATATGTTTATCACCTTGACTTTAGATTTTCATATCACAAAAATATACATATTCCAAACCCATGCCTATGCTAAATCTATGAAATTATTTGCATGTAATCTGTATCTCAAAACTGTAAAGAAACATACAAAAGGGAGGCCTAGTAATACAGAAAAGTTTAGACAAAAACTTCACTACTCTATCTAAATACCACAGAAAACACTGTGCCCTAACCACATCTGCCAGCAAAGGAACCTCCTGCCACATGATAGATAGTCTATGCTAACAAAGTGATTGATGGTGGGATGTTTTGAGTCAGAGGAGCCTGTGTGGTGACCACATTCCCAGAAGCCAGTGGAGGTCATGTTGGCATCCTGGACTTTTATTTTGTCCCCCACATGCCACTCGTACTTCCTGCTAAATTGGAGTAAGAAGAGACCTTGTGGAGACTCAGAACTTTCATCATCACTAAGCAGTAAGGATATCACTCCTACCTTGTTGTCAGAAGAGACTGCTGCCAGAGTGGGAGCAGTGGAGGTCTGGTAGAAACCCTAAAACCCAACCTCAGCCCCTCAGTATGAATGAGCATCCCCCACTCCCAGCTGTCAACAGAGGCTGAGTAAAGAACCTGTGGGGGCTGGAGTGGTGGTTCAATGGTAGGGCACTTGTCTGGCATGCACAAGGATCCAGATTGGATCCCTAGCACCACATACACAACTAAATGGAGGTAAAACAAAAACCAGATAAAAAAATAAAATTAATACTCTCTTCATCTCTCTCTTTAAAAAAGCCACCTACATGTCCATCTCACCTTGCAACAAAAATTCAGTGTCCCTTCTCTCTAAAAAGCAGTGTCACTGGAGGCTTGCTAAAACATGGTGAAAAAAGTCTCATAATACCCAAAGGTCTGCATTTCCATAAAAAATAATTAGAAATGCTAAGAATTGGGAAAATCTCAAAGTGAATGAGAAAGGACAATAAAAGTATCAAAACAAAGATGTTAGAATTACTCAGCAAGGTACCCAGACACCACCCAGCTATCACACACACCTGCCAGGTCCAGATATATTGGGCCCATCCCATCACCAAGGATCCCAGATCTCAGCACAGAACATAGGTGGGTCCATTCTGGCCTACCCACACCTCTGGGTCCCAAGAACCCAATGACACAATCCTACCACTTAGCTTCAACAATGCAGTGGACTGCCCATCAACCCCACCAAGTGCCAAGTCCAAGTCCTGGAACCTAGATCCAAAATGTGCAAGAAAACAAGGCTCCAGGCAGAAATAGCTTTCTGGAAGAAAGAGGTCACCAGAGAAATGGTGTCTGACACAACCCTTGATGTGTAAGGTAGAAGTCCCCAGAAGCTGGTCTAGCATCCACACAGGGAATCCCAATTAAAAGATCCAGAAGAAGCTCTTCAAAGATGAAGAATCAAACTAGAAGAGGTTCATCTCAAACCCACAATTCTCCTAGCAAGGAGCCCACGGCCAGGGAGCAGGAGGAAAATTTGGAACAAATTATCCGTGATCTGATAACTAAAAGGAACAATGAACTAAAAGAAGTGTTAATTAAGGGAATAAGTAAGAAAACTCAAGAGTTGAGAAACTCTATCATCAAAGAAATAGACATACTCAAAAAGAAGTAACAGAGCTAAAATTTGCAGTTAATGACAAAAGAGGAACCATGGAAGAATTTAATAATAGACTAACTTCTGTACAAAATAGAACCTCAGCTATTGAAGAAAAAACTTCTGACAATGAGGACAGGCTGAGCAAGCTTGAGTGCACGGATGACAAAAAAGAATAACAACTAAAAGAACAATATCAGAATTTTAAAAATGTCTGGGATGAAATGAGAAGAAACAATATAAGAGTAATTGGGAAGAAATTGAAACACAAACAAGTGGTATGAGGAATATCCTCAAGGAAATTGTTAAAGAAAACTTTTCCCATATAAAAATAGAGTCAGATATGCTCATTCAGGAAGCTAACAGGACACCCAAGGCCTAATCAAATGAGAAACTCACCAAGACACATAATATTCAAAATGTATAACAGGGATATCAATGAAAGAATATTAAAAGCAGCAAGGGAGAAATGCCATATCATATTCAGAGGCAAACCAGTAAGAATTACCTCTGACTTTTCAGCTCAGACTCTGGAAGTGAGAAGGTCATGGAAGGAAATCTTTCAATGTCTGAATAACCACAACATGCAGCCAAGAATACTACACCCAGCAAAACTCATCTTCAAACTTGAGTGGAAAATAAGAATTTTCCATGATAAGATCAAAGCATTCATGAACAGAAAACCAACCTTACAAAGAATCCTAAAAGATACACTCCAGATAGAAGAGCAAGCAAACAATACTCAAAACCCACAAAGAGAGAAAATTCAATAAAGGTACATCCTATCAATAACCAACCAAGACAGCACAGAACTTACTAATAATATGCAATGACTTTGAACCACAATCACACTTCTATTCTAACACTGAATGTGAATGGTCTCAATGCGCCACTCAAAAGACACAGATTAGCAGATTGGATCAAAAAACAAAAATGCAACAATTTGCTGCTTACAAAAGACCCACCTAACAGCCAATGACATCCACAGATTAAGGGAAAAAAATCTACTATGCACATGGCCCAAGAAAGCAAGCTGGTGTCACAATACTTATATCCAACAAGGTAGATTTGAAACATAAACTAATCAGAAGAGTTAAAGAAGGCCACTACATAGTAGTAAAGAGAACCCTACAACAGGAGGATATAACTATAGTAAATATATACTCTCCAAATAATAGTGCTCCCAATTATGTGAATAAATTATTTCATGACATAAAACCACTTGTGGACCTCAACACAATAATACTGGGAGACTTCCAACACTCCTCTGTCACCAATAGACAGATTATCAAAACAAAAAATCAATAAAGAAATCTCCACCCTAAACAACTCCATAAATAAAATGGACTTAACAGACATCTATAGAATATTCCACTCCCAAATCAGCAGAATACACCTTCTTCTCAGCAGTACATGAATCCTTCTCCAAAATAGACCATATTTGAGGATGGAGCAGTGGCTTAGAAGTTACAGTGCTTGCCTGGAATGCATGAGTACATGGGTTCAAGCCCCAGCACCAACGTACACAACTAAGTGTCAGAGTAACAAAAGCCCATGTGAAAAACTCAATAAAAACCGATTCTCTTTGTCTCTCTCTCTCTGTATCTCTCTCACTATCTTTCTCTCTTAAAAAAATAGACCACGGTATATATGTATATATACCATGGAGTTCTACTCAGCAATTAGAAACAATGATATTGCAGCCTTTGAAGGCAAATGGATGGCTATGGAAGAAATTATCCTCAGTGAAATAAGCATAACCCAGAGAACCAAGGGTCGAATGTCTTTACTCATCTGTGGAGGCTGGAGCTTGCCGCCAGCCATTGAGAAAGGAGGTAAATTCTCATGTTTTAAATCTGGATAAGGTGTAATGACATACAACCTAAGGCATTTGTAGAGATGTATTGGGAAGGGGGGGAGGGGTAAGGGTGAGTAATTGCAGGGGGGGGTCTCGGGGTAAATCTAATTTTCAGAATTTATATATATATTATATTATTTTGATAGAAGCTTGTTTGATTGTTCAACAAATAAATTTTAATTAAAAAACAGGAGATAAAAAGAAAAAATAGATCATATTCTGGTTCACAAAGGAAATCTCAGCAAATATAAAAAAGTAGATGTTAATCCGTGTATCCTATGAATACCCTATTGACAGCAAAAAGCATAACAGAAAACGCATGTATACATGGAAATTGAATAATACTCTATTAAATAAAGAATGGATCCAAGAAGATATGAAAGTAGAAATCAAGAAATTCTTGGAAGTGAATGAGAATGAAGACACAACATATTAAAATCTCTGGGACAGCATGAAGTTAGGCATTCTTAAGGGGAAAATTTATAACACTGAGTGCCCACATTAAAAATGAAGAGAGATCACAAACAAATAAGCTTATGCTCCACCTCAAAGCCCTAGAAAAGGAAAAATAATCTAACCCCAAAGCCAGCAGAAGGCAGGAAATAATCAAGATCAGAGCTGAAGTCAATGAAATTGAGAACAAAAAAGCAATAAAAAGAATTGTTGAAACAAAGAGCTGGTACTTTGAAAAAAATAAATAAAATTGATAGACTCCTAGCCAATCTCACTAAAAGAAGGAGGGAAATGAAGCAAATCAATAAAATCACTAATGAAAAGGGAGCAACTACCACTAACCCCATGGAAATCCAACAAATTGTAAGATCATATTTCGAAAAACTATACTCCTCTAAATTAGATAATCTGGAACACATGGACAAATTTCTAGACACACACAAACCTATGTCCTTAAAGTGACACAGGTTGATACTGAATACCTAAACATCCCAATATCAGGCACTGAAATCCATACAGCAATTAAAAGCCTATCAAAGAAGAAAAGCCCAGGACCCGAGAAGGAGCTAACCCTCTCCTTATTAAGCTATTCCAAGAAATTGAAAAAGAAGGAACTCTCCCAAACACTTTTTATGAGGCAACCATAACTCTGATACCAAAACCCAACAAGGACACATCAAAAAAAGAAAACTACAAACCAATATCCCTGATGAATCTGGATGTAAAAATCCTTAATAAGGTTCTAGCAAACCGTATTCAAAAACGTATCAAGAAGGTAATTCAACATGATCAAGTGGGCTTCATTCTAGGTATGCAAGGTTGGTTCAACATATGCAAATCAATTAATGTAATTCAACACTTAAACAGAATTAAGGACAAAAACCACATAATCATCTCAACTGGTGCAGGCCTTCAATAAAATCCATCACCCATTTATGGTCAAAATTCTAGAGAAGATAGGGATCAAAGGAACTTATCTAAAACTATGTGAAGGCTATATATGCCAACCCTGAGCTAGTAGAATAATAAATGAAGAAAAGATGAATGCATTTCCACTAAACTTGGGAACAAAACAAGGCTGTCTTCTTTCACCACTTTTATTCAATGTAGTTTTTGAGACCCTAGCCAGAGCAATCAGGCAAGAGAAGGAAATCAAAGATATAAGAATAGGAAGAGAGGAAGTCAAACTATCCCTTTTTGCTGATGACACGATCCTATATCTGGAAGATCCAAAAGACTCCACCAGAAAACTGCTTGAGCTTATAAACAGATTTAGCAAAATGGCAGGCTACAAGATCAATACCCATAAATCAATAATAGGGCAGAAGAAGAAATCAGGAAATTGGTCCCATGCACAATATCCTCAAAAAGAATAAAATACTTGGGAATTCATCTAACAAGGGAAGTCAAAGACCTCTACAATGAAAAGTATTGGACACCAAAGAATGAAATCCAAGTTGACCTGAGAATATGGAAAGACATTCCTTCTCTTGATTAGGCAGAATTAAAATAAAAATGGCCATTCTTCCAAAAGCACTTTATAGATTCAATGAAATTCCCACCAAGATATCAATGTCATTCTTTACAGATATAGAAAATTCAATTCTCAAATTAATTTAGAATAATAAAAACCCAGAATAGCCAAAACTTAACTAAGCAAGAAAGACAGACCAGGCGGATTTGCAATATCAGATCTAAAACTATACTATAGAGCTGTAGTAATAAAAACAGCATGGTACTGGTATCAAAATAGGAATGAAGATCTATGGAATAGAATAGACGACCCTGAAACAAACCCACAAATCTTTAAACATCTGATCTTTGATGAAAGGGGTCAAAATATAACATGGAGGAGAGACAGCCTATTCAAAAAATGGTGCTGGACAAACTGGACAGCCACTTGCAGAAAGTTGAAATTAGATCCTTATCTTTCACCTTGCACAAAAATCAAATAAATAAAGGATCAGGGAACTAGGAATTAAACCAGCTACCATGCAACTGCTGGAAGAAAAGTTAGGACCAACACTCCAGCATTTGGGAGTAGGCAAAGACTTCCTCAACATGTCTCCTAAAGTGAAAGAATTAAAGTAAAAAATCCATGAGTGGGATGTCACAAAGCTAAAAATCTTTTGCACAGCTAAGGAAATGGTCAAAATTGTCAAGAGATTTCCAACATAATGGGTACAAATCATGGCCTGTGATTCTTCTGACAGGGGATTAATATCCAGAATTTACAAAGTTCTCAAAAAACTCAATATCAAAAACACAATCCAATCAATAAATGGGCCAGAGAGTTAAATAGAAACCTCTCAACAGAGGACATTGAGTAAGCCAATGGATATATGAGAAAGTGTTCTAAACTACTAGTAATCAGAGAAATGCAAATCAAAACTACATACAGATTTCACCTCACTCCAGTCAGATTGGCAAAAATGAAGAATACAAACAAAAATAGATTTTGGAGTGGTTGCAGGGAGATAGGAACACTAGCACACTATTGGTGGAACTGCAGACTGGTACAGTCCCTCTGGAATGCGGTGTGGAGAACTTTTTAAAAATTTGGGATGGATCCACCATACGATCCAGCTATCCCTCTTCTGGGTATTTTGGTATTTTCCCAGGGGAGTTAGAATCAGCACATTACAGCAACACAGCAAAATCTATGTTCAAAACAGTTCAATTTACAATAGCTAAATTATGGAACCAACCTAGATGCCCCTCACTGGATGAATGGATCTGAAAACTGTGGTATACCATGGAGCTCTACTCAGCACTTAGAAACAATGATATGGTAGCCTTTGAAGGTAAACAGATGGTGATGGAAGAAATCATGCTGAGTGAAGTTAGACAAACCCAGAGAGTCAAGGGTCAATGTTTTCACTCTATGCAGGCTGGAGCTAAACCCAGGCCTATGTGTAAGGCAGTCAATCTCATGTATTAGACCCAACAAAGGCACAGCAACACATAATCTAGGGCAATCATAGATATGCATCCGGAAGGGGAGGGGAGGGGCAAGGGAAGAGGAAAGGGAGGGAGGATAGGGAGGTATCAAGGGGATAAATCTGATTTAAGAATATATGCACTGCAAACTGGTTCAGCCACTATGGAAAGCAGTGTGGAGAATCCTCAAAATATTAAGGATGGAACCACCTTACGACCCAGCTATCCCACTCCTGGGTATTTTCCCAAAAGAGTTAGAATCAGCGTATTATAGTGATGTGGCTTCCTCAATGTTTATAGCAGCTCAATTTACTATAGCTAGACTATGGAACCAACCCAGATGCCCCTCACTTGACGAGTGGATACAAAAACTATGGTACATATATACAATGGAATACTACTTGGCCATTGGAGAAGATGATATTATGGCATTTGCAACCAAATGAATGGAGATGGAAAGAATTATGCTAAGTGAAGTATCCCAATCTCAGAGACTCAAGAGCCGAATGGTTTCTCTCATCTGTGGATGTTAGAATATATGGGGAAGCAGGGAAGCAGTAGGGTAGACGGCTAACCTAACAATACTTCAAATTGAATGACTCTCAG
>PVKS010039845.1:0-16915 GCA_004027875.1 Aplodontia rufa | reverse complement strand
TCTCTTGGGGGCTTTGTTGATGGTATAGGAGCTTTTTATCTCTTTGCTTAGTTGGGCTGGGGTACCATTTGGGTAGCATAGTTCAATGGCTGCTACCCCAGTCTGTGAAGTATTGTGGACCTTTAGGTTTTCCAATACCTCAGGGGATAGGGGGCATAAGTCAGTAAGTTCAGCCACTGCATACAACAGACAATGTCGATTCATTTTTACTTTGTGACAGATTTTATTATTTTGTATTTTAGATTGTTTCTTACTGTTATATAAAAATACAGTTAATTTTTAATTTCTACAAAGTATTGTTATTCTTGTAATTTTGATCAAGATGTGATGAGTTTTTTTTTTTTTTTTTTTTTAAGAGAGAGGGACAGTGAGAGAGACAAGAGAAAGAGAGAAACAACTTTATTTAGTTTTTCACATGGCCTTCGTTGCTCCAACACTTAGTTGTGTACATGGTGCTGGGGTTTGAACCCGGGTCCTCGTGCTTGCCAGGCAAGCGCCGAAACCGCTGCGCCACCGCTCCAGCCCATGAGTTTTGTTTTGTTATGGGTTTTGTAGATTGTTTAGAGTTTTCTTTATGCAAGATATCATCGTCTTTGAATAAAGATTTATTTTTTTCCTTCTGTTATCTCTCCATTCTTTAATTTAAATGTGTCTTCACTTTTAATTGACACATTTTAATTGTACATATTTATGGGGTATCATGACATTTCAAGGTGTATAATATTAGGTAATTAGCCTGTCTATCTCTTCAGACATTTATCATTTGTTTGTGGTGGAAGCATTTGAAATCTTCTCTACAACCTACTTTGAAATATTCATTTAATTGTTTTAAACTTATTTATTTTACTGTGCTATAAAGCAATAGGTGTTATATTTCTTATCCAATTGTACAACCCATTAATAATTCGCTATCTCCTTTTCCTCATACCCTACTGAGTCTATGGTAACCAGCATTCTAATTCTCTGAGATCCAGCTTGTGTTTTTGATGTGTTGGAGAACATATTTGTCTGTGTCTGACTTGCTTCCCTTAACATAATGTCTGCTACTTCATCTCTGTTATCACAAATGACAGGATTTCCCTTTTTTTATTGAATAATATTCCACATGTTTACATACCACATATTCATTTTCTGTTCCTCTTGTCAGTGGGTACCTCAGTATATCTGTTGGCTATTTTTATATTGTCATTTGTGAAAAGTCTATTCGTGTCTTTTACTCGTTTGAAAATTGGAATTTTTTTTGTTTTTGAGTTTTTGGTTAATTGAGATTTTCTAGATATTATTCCCTTATGAGATGAATGGCTTGCAAATATTTTTTCCTATAAATTGTTTCCTCATTCTGTTGGTTGATTTTGTTATTGTGCAGAAGAGTCTTTTAGTTTAAAATCATCCCATTTATCACACTTTGTTGCAGTGCTTGTGAGTTGTTAGCTAAGTAAATCTTTTCCCAAACCAATATACTAATACATTTCACTGTTATTTTCTAGTAGTTTTATTGGTACTGATGTTACACTTAATTCTTTCATCTATTATGAGTAGATTACTGTGTGGTGAGAGAAGGGGTCTAGTTTTCTTGTTCATGTGTGTTTCCCTGGCCTAACTCAATGAAGAAACATTCCCTTCCTGAGTGTACGCTATGGGTACTCTTCAAAAATCAATTGCCTGTGGTCTGGAGTGGTGACTCAGCAGTTAGGTCCATTTACCTCGCTGAACAAGGATGTGGGTTTAAACCCTAGTAGCTTGTACTCAATGAAGTGTGAGAGCAATTAAAGCCACATGAAAAAATTAAATAAAACTGATTCAGATTCTCTCTCTTTATCTCTCTCATTGTCCTTTTCTTTAAAAAATAAGGGGCTGGAGCGGTGGCTCGCCGATGACGCGCTTGCCCGGCATGTGCAGGTACACGGGTTCAAACCCCAGCACCCATGTATACAACTAAATGTCAGAGCAACAAAAGCCATTTGAAAAACTCAATAAAAATTGATTATCTGGTGCTGGAGCGGTGGCTTGGCAGTTTCGGCACTTGCCTGGCAAGCACGAGGACCCGGGTTTAAACCCTAGCACCACGTACACAACTAAGTGTTGGAGCAATGAAGGCCATGTGAAAAACTAAATAAAGTTGTTTCTCTCTTTCTCTGTCTCTCTCACTGTCCCTCTCTCTTAAAAAAAAAAAAATTGATTCTGTCTGTCTGTCTCTGTGTCTTTCTCTCTTTAAAAATAAAATAAATAAAAAATAAATTAGTTGGCTGTAAATATGTGGATTTATCTCTAGGTTCTCTGGCCTGTTGTTTTATATCTGTTTTTATGTCGGTGCCATTTTTTTGTTTGTTTGTTTTTGGTTATTATAGCTCTGTATGGTATCTTTTGAAATCAAGTGTGTTGTAATTTTTGTTATAGAGATTAGTCATGTGTTGCTTAAATTTATTCGTAGGTATTTTACTTCATTTTATTTTGTAGGTATTATGAATTGGACTATTTTCTTGATTTTTTTTTCCTCAGCAACTTTGTTGTTGGCGTATTTTTAAAAAGGTACTGATTTTTATAAGTTGATTTTCATGTCCTGCAGCCTTAATGAAATTTATGCCTTTTCATTGTTTTGGGAAGAGTCTTTATGTTTTTCTGTATATAAATGCATGTCCTCTATGAACAGGGAGAATTTGACTTCCTCCTTTCCTATTTCCTTTATTTCCTTGTCTTGATTTATTATTCCTCTTCCTAAGACTTAAAATATTGTGTTGAATAAGTAGACTGAAAGTAGACATTCTTATATCATATATATATACACACACACATATATATATATAATTCATTGTAGTGTATTTCTACATGAAAATAACATAGTTTGATAAATTTCATTTCTCATTTTCCCCTCTCCTCCTCTTTCCCTGTCAATCCCCTTCCATTCTTCAATGGGTCTCCCTCCTATTTTCTTGAAATTCCCTCCCCATTTTTGCTCTCTTTTTAAAATCTCTATCTCTCATTTCCACATATGAGAGAAAGCATTCAACCCTTGACTTTCTGAGGAGTCTTATCTTTTTTCGATTAGCATGTTGTTCTCTAGTTGCATTCGCTTACCAGCAAATGACAATTTCATTTTACTTTGTGGCTAATACTCCATTCTGTATATATGCCACATTTTATTTTTTGTCCAGTTCATCTGTTGATGAACACCTAGGCTTGTTGTATAACTTGGCTATTGTGAATTGTGTTGCTATAAATATTGGTATGCAATACCAATATAGCATGCTGATTTTAGTTCTTTTGGATAAATACCAAGGAATGGGATAGCTGGGTTATATGGTGACTTCATTTCTCTTGTTTTGAGGAATCTCTATGCTGCTTTCCAAAATGGTTTTACTAATTTGCAGACCCACAAACAATGTGTCATGTACATTTTCCTCCACATCCTTGCCCCTAGGGTTTACTGCTACTTGTTTTCTTGATGATTACCTTTCTAACTGGAGTATCGTGAAGTCTCAGAGTAGATTTGATTTAAATTTCCCTAATCAGTAAGGATATTGAACATTTTTCACACATTTGTTGGCCATTTGTATTTCTTATTTTGAGAAATATCAGTTTTGATAATTTTTCCATTTATCAATTGTCTTTCTTTTTGGAGTATTGTTTGTTTTGTTTTTTGAGTTCTTAATATATTTTGAATATTAATTCTCTGTCAGAAGAGTAGCTGACAGGAATTCTCAAGGCTCTGTCTTCATGCTCTGAACTGTTTCCTGTGTTGTGCAGAAGCTTTTTAATTTAATGCCAATCTACTTATAGATTCTTTGTTTTATTTCTTGAGTTTTTGGAGTCTTATTAAAAATTCCATGCCTACACCAATATAGTTGAATTCTGGTTGTTGCAGTGTTTCTGGTTTAATTCTTAGGTCTTTGATCCTCTTTGTGTTGATTTTTGTGCATGAATAGACATAGAAATCTAGTTGCATTCCTCTATATATGGATGACCAGTTTCCCCAATACCATTTGTTAAAAAGCCTGTCTTCTACAGGCCCCTTCGTTAAGGAGCAGTGGACTCTACCTGTGTGTTTATTTCTGTGTTTTTTATTTCTTTCTTTCTTTTTACCTTTTTTTTTTTTTTTTTGAGAGAAGGACAGTGAGAGAGAGAGAGAATCAATTTTTCTTGAGTTTTTCACATGGCTTTCGTTGCTCTGACACTTAGTTGTATACATGAGTGCTGGAGTTTGAACCCATGTACTTGCACATGCTGGGCAAGCTCTGTAACCGCTGAGCCACTGCTCCAGCCCACCTGTGTTTTCTCTTTCATTGATCTCTGTTTTTTTTTTAAGAGAGAAGGTCAGTGAGAGAGGGAGAGAGATAAAGTGAGAATCAATTTTATTTAGGTTTTCATGTGGCTTTCGTTGCTCCAAGACTTCGGTGTGTACATGATGCTGTGGGTTTTTTTAATTTATTTTTTTCATTTATTAGATGGATATAGAGATACAATTGAGGGGGAAACATTATCAAACATTCAAGAGCCAATGTATATATACTTAGTTATCCAGGGTTAATGCCATATCATGGATGACCAACTTGGGTTCCCCCTGTTGCTGTTTCCCCCAGAAGAACTTCTTAGTTAAATGGATATCATGTAGGACAGAGATCTCTTTCTGAGATGATTCCCCCATATTCCCACCCTCCAGTCTCCTAGGAGTTCTTCCCACCCCCCTCCCCGGCCCCCTCTCTACAGCTTCAAGTGTCCTAGGGAGTTGTCTCCCTGTTGCGTTGAGAATCATACATTAGCTTAGCTGTCTAACATACTGCTTCCCCATGTACTCTAGCTTCCACAGATGAGAGATACCATTCAGCCCTTGAGTCTCTGAGATTGGGATAGTTCTTAGCATAATTCTTTTCATCTCCATCCATTTGATATCAAAAGCCATTATATCATCTTCTCTAATGGCTGAGTAGTATTCCATTGTATATATGTACCAAAGTTTTTGTATCCACTCGTTGAGTGAGGGGCATCTGGGTTGGTTCCATAGTCTAGCTATAGTAAATTGAGCTGCTATAAACATTGAGGAAGCCACATCACTATAATACACTGATTCTAACTCTTTTGGGAAAATACCCAGGAGTGGATTAGCTGGGTTGTAAGGTGGTTCCATCCTTAATTTTTTGAGGATTCTCCACACTGCTTTCCATAGTGGCTGAACCAGTTTGCAATCCCACCAGCAGTGTAACAGTATTCCTCTTTTCCCTCATCCCTCCAGTGATGCTGGGGTTTGAACTATCTTCCTTGCACATGCCAGGCAAGCGCTGTAACCGCTGAGCCACTGCTCCAGCCCTTCCTCTGCCATTTTTATCATGAAGCTGTGTCAGAGTTTTTCAGTCTTTTTTTGCATGTTTTGAGATAATAATGTGGTTTTTATTCTTGCTCTATTTATGTGGTTTATTGATTTGTGAATGTTGTATCACTAGAATGAAACAAGTTGATCATTTCATCGGTAAGATAAAACCTGTGATCTTTTTCACATGTTGCTGAAATGAATTTGCAAGAATTGTATTAATTAAATTTTTACATCTTTATTCTTCAAGGATATTGGGCTGTAATTTTCTTGGTGCATCTGGTTTTGATGTCAGTGTGATACTGATTTTGTAGAATGAGTTTAGAAGTTTAGTCTCTAGAATAATTTGAGGTATTGATACTAGTTCTTATTTAAAGACCTGACACAATTCAACTGTGAATACATCCAGTCCTGGACTCTTCCTTATTGGGAGTTTTTAAATAACTGCTTCAGTTTTATCACTTGTTTGTGGTCTGTTTCAGTTTTCTGTTTCCTCTTCCTTCATTTATGATAGTTCCTATGTGCCTATAAATTTATGCATTTCTCGTGGGTTTTCATATTTATTGGAATATGGATTTTTAAAAATTATCCCTAATATTCCTTTGGGTATTAGTGGTGTCTGTTGTAATATCATCTTTTTCAAGTCTAATTTTGTTAGTTTGAGTGTTCTCTCTCCTGTTAATGAATTTTGTTTAGGTTTATTAATCTTGTTTATCTCTTCATTGAAGAAATTGTTGTGTTAATGCTTTATATTGTCTTTGAGCTTTAAAAAATTATTTCATTAATTTTGGATGTAATTATTATATCTTTCATTTTTCCTGCTTTTGAAATGATTAATTTCTTTTTTCCTTTTTCCTTCCCCCCCATTTTAATAGGACCTCAAATTGCATCATTATGTTACTTGAGATTTTTCCAATTTTTTTTAAATGTAGGCACTCAGAGCCATAAAGTTTCCTCTTGTAACTGCCTTCATTGTATCCATTGATTGTTATAGTTTGTATTTATTTTCTCATTTTATTCTAAGAATTCTTTAATTTCTCCCCTGATTCAATGACCCATTCATCACTCAGAAGTGTGCGTTCACTCTCAGTTCTGTCATTTCAGTTTTTCTTGCTGTTGATTTCATTCTGTTATGACTTGATAAGAAGGAAGGAATCATTTCAGGTTTTTTTATGTTTTCTGATTTCTTGTGTGTCCTAAAATAGATTTTTATCTTGGAGAAAATATCCATGAGTAGCTGAAAAATAGCACATATTAAGCTGTCATTGGATGAAATATTCTGTAGCTGTCTTCTAAATTCATTTGATCAATAGTGGCATTTTTCTGTGTAGTGTCTTTGTTGATTTTACAACTGAATGATGTATCTAGTAGTAAGAGAAGTGTATTGACATCACCCACTATTATTGTATTGGGATTTATCTAAGTTTTTATTTCATATATTGTTTATTATGTCTAATTAGATGCAATCATTATTTTCAGTCATTATTTCTTGTTAAATTTTTTTCTTTACCATTATGTGATGATTTTTTAGCTACTTATGTTATATTTTTGGCTTGATGTTTGCTTTGTCTGATGTGGAAGTATCTATCCCTGCTTTCTTTTTGGCTCCATTTGCATGGAATATCACTTTCCTTCTTTTCATCTTGAATGAGGTATGCTTTCTCACAGGAAGCATACATTTGGGGTATGTTGTATTATCATCCAGTTGTACTATATCTTTTAATTGGAGTCTGGAGACCTTTTCTTTCACTGTTGTTATAAAGAAGAATATTACTTCCTGACATGTTTTAATTCTTAATTTTGATTCAATTCTAATTCTGATTTGCTTATCTACTCTTCCAATGAGATTTTTTCCTTTCCTGGGATCTAGTTGTTAAACCTTTTGTCCTATTCTATGTATGGGATTCCTTTGTTGTCTTCAGTGCTGGTTTAATAGTCATGATTTCCTTTTGTTTATGCTAATCACAAAATGGTTTTATTTCTTCTTCTAGTCAGTCATATATGTTTACTGGAACTAGTAATCTAGATTTGTAATTAGGTTTTTTCAGGGCTTAAAATAACATCATTCCAAACCTTCCTGGCCTTTATGGTTTCTGCCATGAGATTTGCTGTCATTTGATTGGTTTTCTTTTATGAATGACCTGGCATTTCTCTCTTGTAGCTTTTAAAAATCTTTCTTTGGTCTGAATTTTTGGCATTTTAGGTATAATGTGTCGTGGAAATGTTCTCTTCTGCTTTTGTCTGTTCAGAATTCTACCTAAATGTCCATTCCTTGTGTCATTACTTCATTGAAAAGGTTATCAGTGCCATTAGCCTGTATCTCTTTTTATGAGCCTTACGTTAGGTCTTTTAATGTTCCATAGTTCTTAGATATTCTGATTATGGTGTCTTCAGGGTTGTTTTTCTTTTCCTTTTTTCTTTTCTTTCTTTCTCTTCATCCCTTCCCCCTTTTTTCTGTTTGAGTGTTCACATTCATGTTTTGGCTTCAAGACCTGAAATTTTATTTCTTCACAACCTGATCTGTTAGTAAGATTTTCAACTGCTTTTATATTTGGTTGAGGATTTTCATTTCCAGGATTTCTGTTGATGCTTTTTCTAAATCTGTATCTATTAAAGTGTTCTTTCATAGCCTATATATCTTCTTTATTTTATTCCATGGTTCCTCTTTTATTTCAGTTAATTATTTTAAAAAGTTTTTAAATTCTTTATCTGGCATTTCATTGACTTCAGTGTCTGTGAAATCAGTTATTGGAATGGTATGAACTTTTGGGAGTAACTACCTTTTTCCTCAATTTGTATGTTTATATTTGCACATCTGCTTATCTCTTCCGGTGTTATATGAGGAACTTTTTAGTGAACCATCTCTCTTAACTATGTTCCCTGAGTTGGAGGTATATCTGTGTCAAAACTCACCCTCAACATGTTTACTGTATTCAGTACTTTGTACTATTTTGAAAGGAGATAACAAGAAGTTGTAAACTGTGGCCATTGCAGAACAAAGCCGTATACTAATAAAGCTTTAAAAGTATGCTGGAGGAGGACTGGAGCAGTGGCTCAGCAATAGAGTGCTTGCCTATGATGTGGGATGACCTAGGTTCGTACCCCAGTACCATGTACATAACAAAGTGTTGGAAAAACAAAAGCCAGATTAAAAAAATAAATAAATACATAAATTTGATTTTCTCTCTTAAACAGAAAGAAAGAAAGAAAAATATGTGCTGGAAATGTTCTCTACAAATCCACCAATCTAAAAGTGGAAATGTGGAATAATTCTCTAGTCTAAGTTGAGAAATTAGATATTAAAGAAAATAAAATTACTATTAAACTGTGAAGGGTATGGTAAGGAAAAAGAAGGAAAATGAAATGGTGATAGAGAGACAGGAGTAGAACATACAAGAACAAAATGGGATGAAAAAAGAAATACTTAAAATAGGGTTAAGGAATACAATATCAAATAATAGGGGAAAACCTAGCAAATCGATATAGAACGTAATATCTGTGAAATAAAAAAGTGATAAAGAATTTTAAAGTTTTCCATAGTAGGCTGTTATTAGGCCTTCTGGATTTAGATTTCTTTGGGTTTTGGCAGACTCAGTAAATGCCCACCCCTCCTTGGCTTGATGTGTAAGTTTCTCTGTTCATGGAGGTAGTAACCTATCCAGTCCAACCCTGATGGAAATCTAGTAGGCTCTGTTCTTTGCTGTGTCTGGGTGCCTACTAGCTTTCTGGAGGATCAGAGGCAAGAACCACTAGTTGTCTGGATGCTAAACTAGCATCAAGATCTCTTCCTGGTTAGTGTTATGTGCTTGCCTGTGGAAGTGCTTCCTGCACCGAGAGCTGTTAACTGGTCTGAGCTTACCTGTGTAGACTCCAGGATATTTGGGATGTGGCGACCTAGGATAGAAGTACAGGGACCCATCTATAGTTGCACTGGGTTATCTGTGGGATGCACAGAGTAGATGCCTGTGGCAGGGGCACAAGCATCAGTGGGCCGAATCTGGGAACAGTTGGTGACTGCGAGCATTGGGGTTGCACAAATATTTAAGCTGTTCTTGGATAGTGCACAGGCTGTGGCAGTATGGGATGCATCTGTCAGTTACTGTGTAGGGTGCAGGTTTGGTCAGGGTCTGAAACGTGTGCATTCCCACAATGGTGCTGGTGTGTACTCAACCATGACAGTTTCTCAGTTGTATGAAGCACTGCTGAACCTCTATTGACTCCTGCCTTACCTTTGTGTCTACAGTATTTTGCCTCTTTGTATGGAAATCTAAGTTAATATTTTGAAGTTCTTTTATGTTTTAATTCTTTAATAGATTCATTGTCTCTGGTTTGCCTTATTGCCTCCTTTAAAAGGAAGCCTCCTGTAATTCTTCTCTTGCATCCTTTGTAGTTAATTTATCTTTTTGCTCTGGCTATCTTTTAGATTTTTCTCTTACCCATAGTTTTTAAATAATTCTGTTATGGTATTCTTTGGTGTTATTTTCTTATCTTTACTTAACATACTATGTTTTCCTGTATCATTTTGAACATATGTACTTTTTCATAACAATTGTTTTTCTAGTTTTATTACCTGTATCATTTCTTATTCTGTTTTTCTCCTCATTACAAGTTGTTTTTCTTTTTCCTTTGTGCACTGGTATTTTTTACTATATGCCTGACATTGTGGGTTTTGTCATCTTTACTGGATAGTTTTATATTCTTATAAATATTTTTCTACAATCCCAGCTCCTTCTCAACTCCAGGTTATGTCCTAGCTCTATTTAGCTTTTCCTGCTTACTGTGCTGCCTGGCAAGTATAGATCTGGTTCAGTTTTAAGACATTCCTTGTGATACTCTCAGAGATAATTGTCTTTACTGTGACCAATATCCAACGTGTGAAAATTATTTTTATATATTATTATTTTTTAATTTTTTCAAGCAAAAGCGTATATCTTTTCTGTCTTGGTCCTATCATGCAGTCTCTATATCAGTTTATGATTTTATTGTTATTATTTTACTAATTAAATGCTATTAATATTTTTATGATTTCCTTCAATCTGTAACACCAAAAGTAAGTAACATTTACTTTTTAAAGATTCATCTTTATTGAGTCTTTCCAGAGCTTTCAGCCTATTATTCTCATGGAAACACAAATTCTTTTTAATTTTTTATTAAGGAGTTGAATTATTGTACAATCATAAATTCATATAAAGTAACATGATATGCATTTGTTCTTAAGCTAGAATTACCCCCACATTGCCCATACCCCAGGCTTTTGATTCTTCTGTATTTAGCTGCTACAAGTGATATAAATGCTTAGATTGACATACAAGTTCTTTAATTTCATGCTATTAAGTTAAATGTGTTTATATTTTATTTTATCAAACCACGTATATATTAATATTGGATCTTTTTTTAGTTTCTGTTGGTACATAAAAATTTAGTCATAGGGGCTGGAGCAATGGCTCAGCTGTTAACAGTGCTTGCCTGGCATGCGTGAGGGCACTGGTTTGAACTTCAGCACACGTACACAACAAAGTGTCAGAGCAACGCAAGCCACATGAAAGACTAAAATAAAATTGTTTTTATTTCTCTCTCTCTGTCCCTCTCTCTTTATTTAAAAAAAAAATCAGCCGTTCATAACAAGTGTCAGTATAGTTGACAGCATAATCAGCCTCACAGAAGTCATCTGTTCTACGGATATGAATCATTATTTTCCAGAATTATCATTCAATTTTCTTCATTGATTAAGGGGAGATGTTACTGCATTTATTATATACCTGAAATAGTGGTTGCTCTGCAGAGATGGCACATAAACTTAACACTTTGTGTCCCACCCACCGACCCCAACTTCAAACAAAAAGCGAATTTTAGTTTTATGTTACTAGTCTGTTGTTAATTTGTAAAATTTAGTAGGTTAGCAGGACAAATTGAATAGGAAAAGATACAATTAAGGACAGATTTCAGCACTTTTTTTTTTTTTTTAGAAAGAGGGACAGTGAGAGAGACAGAGAAAGAGAGAAACAACTTTACTTAGTTTTTCACATGGCCTTAGTTGCTCCAACACTTAGTTGTGTACGTGGTGCTGGGGTTTGAACCCCGGTCCTCGTGCTTGCCAGGCAAGCGCCGAAACCGCTGAGCCACCGCTCCAGCCCCAGCACTTTTTGATAAGATGAAAAATCATCAATTTTTATTTTCTAGTTGAGTCATTCTTTGTTTTATAGTGAAACCTCTCAGAATCATATATTGGAACTATTCTTATATAATACTATAATATGATTTATACTGAGCTACCTAACTCACTTATAGTTTATCTGTGACCTAACCTGTAGGTCAGCTTGATAGTTAAAGTATATGAATTAATTCAGAAGATATCATTCCTTTAAGGGTAATGTGTCTTTGACAATGTATTTTTAGTCTTATATATATATATCTAAAGTTATGTTTATAGAAAAATACTGAGGAGTAATGCATGGTAGCAGATAGCCTTGTTAAATTTTCTGTAGGAGACTCAGTGATCTAGTGTCTTTCTCTGTTTTCTTTTTTTTTTTTTTTTTAACTCTTTTTTGTCACTTTTTTACTGAAGACTAACGCAACAAAAATGAGAAGAAAACTAATTTCAATGTCTTTGAACTATTACATTTTTTCTTGTTTTGCAGTGCTGGGGCTTGAACCCAGGTCCTTGTGCATCCTAGAAGAGTGCTCTACCACTGACCTACATCCCTAGTTCTAAACCTGTCTCATTTTTTCCTTTTTTTTAGAAAGAGAGAAACAACTTTATTTAGTTTTTCACATGGCCTTGTTGCTCCAACACTTAGTTGGGTATGTGGTGCTGGGGTTTGAACCCAGGTCCTTGTGCTTGCCAGGCAAGCACCGAAACCTCTGAGCCACCGCTCCAGCCCAACCTGTCTCATTTTTAATGTGCTTACAATACCTCTGTTCAACCTGAAATAATAAATGAAAGAATTAGATTTAATTAGCAAGCAGAATTTTAGTTCTTCAGGTATACACTTTACCTCTTATAAAGCTTAACTGTCTACTCTTCTGCTCCATCATTTTACATGCTTCTGTATTTCCTTTAATTCCCTTGACTAATGTTGAATACTCCTTAATATTTATTTTAATCATCTTACTGTAAGTTATGGTGTCTAGTCTCCAGTTCTTATCCACAATCTAATAAATTGTTGTTTTTCTGAATCTCCTTCAGTTGTTTCCTTTCTCTGTAGGTTTCTTTTTACCAAAAACAAAAACAAAAACTGTAATTGATCTGGTTGCTGACACTGAGCTGTGTATGTGGTGTTGGGGTTCGAACCTGGATCCTCGTGCATGCCAGGCAAGCACTGTAACTGTTGAGCCACTGCTCAGCCTCCTGAACAAGCTTTTTTACCCCTTATTTTAATATCTGCTTTGGAAGTTATCAAATGCCACAGCTATATAATACCTTTCTAAATGGCATGAGGCTATTAGATACAGAGATTGGGTATTTAAATTTTAATTTCATATGATCACTGGAAATTGTGAGGACTAAGGAACAACATCATATAAAAATATATTGTAATTAAATCAGAATATTTAGAAACAATGCATTTTTACTTTATACCCCATCAACTGAAATATAATTTTACTTCCTGGAGTGCAAGAATTTGTTGTCTAGTAATAGGAAGATAGGACAGGAATGATTGAAGAGCTAAGATTGCAGTAGGACTTGAAAGAATAATCAGTGTAGGTAATCAGAATAGAATTTAGGATATTTTAGGCACAGGGATGACTATAAACATGTAGGTACTGATGTACTTTCTATTTCAACTAAAGGAGAACAACAAGATAGTAGACAGCAAGATAGTAGGTTATAATTAGTATGGTAAGGGTCCATAATAATAATAATAATGAAAACTAATGTTATTTTTGCCATTTAACAAATTAGCCCCAAACTTGGCAATATGAAACATTTGTTCTCTTGTAATTTTTTGGGTCATGAATTTGAGAGTGGCCCAACTAGATGTCTCAGATTTCTTAATATTGATTACAGTCAATACTGTACAGCAAGGTGAGTATTGTAATAATATTGTACTTTACATTTCAAAAAGTTAGAAGAAGTGATTTAAAATTTTTGCCCAAAATATTAGTGAGGAGATACATGTGTTTAAACCTGATTTAAATATCTCACAACGTATACATATATTAACATCACTTGTTGCCCCATTAATATGTACAGTTTTATGTATCAGTTAAAATTAATCCAAAAAAATAATGATTGCTATTAAGACATATCTTTAGGATGCAGATATCTGAGGCCTTAACTAGGTTGGAGGATCTTCCAAGATGGCTTACTCACATGTGTGTGACCAAAGTCCCCACTTAGTCATCCCATGGTATGTTTGTATAGGACACCCTGAATGTCATCAAAACATGGCTTTCTCCATAGAGAGTAGTTCAAGAAATAATAAAACAGAAGTCACAGTATCTTTTTTACTTAGCTTCAGGAATAAGAAGTCTTCACTTTAACCATATTATATTCAACAAAGGTTAAGTCATTTAGTTTACTCACATTCAAGTAAAAGGAAATTAATCTCTACCAAAGGGTAGAGTAGCAAAGAATTAGTGAACATACTATGAAAGTACCACAAGAGTTGTAATTTTACTTTCTAGTCTGTGGTTACAAATACAGTCACATTAGAGAATGTCTAATCTGGAAAAACTGAAGTTTGAGTTTTTAAAGATAAGGTGAAAAGTCAGATTGGCATGTGAAATAAATAAACACATGGGGTCTTAGGAGACACGCTGTATCAAAATTTTGGCAGTTCATGCAGAGGAGCTGTGTTCCGAGAACATAAACTGTTTAGGAGTCTAGTTGGTGAGTCATCCATGGCGTTAGAGACTCAATAGCAGAGTGCTTGCCTAGCATACCCAATGCCCTTGGTTCAGGATCCAGAACTGCACAAGACAAAAATAGAAACAAACAACAACAGCAACAGTAACCCAAAGCACTACAGATTAGGAATAGATATAGAGGTAGTTATAAGACTGTTTTAAACAAGATTTCCTTCCTTAAATAAAGCTAAGATTTTTTTTATTCTGTAGCCTGTTTGAAAATAACCACTCAAAATCTCAGTGTCAGTGGCAATTCTGAAAGTCAGCTTAATCTAAAGGAAGAATGATTGGGCTGTGTATATGGGTAGGTGTTCAACTTTGTAGTCACTATAGTTTTAATTAGTATACCATACCTATTGATTTTGTTCTCAGGCTGCTCCCTAAGATTGTATAACAAGAAAACTGTAGTCTGATTTTTTTTTTTTTTGTAGTTGACTTTTCCGAGGTTAGTATAATAGAGGAATCAAATGGATTCCTGATAGAGTTTACTGGGTCTGAGAGAGATAAAATGAAATGATTTGGGTATTTTGTGCTTATGTTTTATAATTATGTTTTATTTTTGGAGAGGGATTGTTTTGTTTTGGGAATTAGGTTTGTTTTCTTTTTTTTTTTTTTTTTGTTTCCTTGTTATCATTTGTTTTTCTTTGAACAGCTCAGTAGAAAATAAAGTATATAACCCTGCAGCTCAGAGATAGAGAAATTTATATTAAATACTAAGAACAACCAAGTGTCAAGCAAGGATATGAAACACTGATTGAGATATTTTAAAGTATCTTATAAAGTTGAAGATGTATGTTCCTTCTCACCCAGTAACTTAACTTCCAGTTATAAACCCATTGCCTTCTAGATGCTGTTGACCATGTCCTACACTGGGTACACAGTCATTTCAAGAGAGAATATTTATTGCCTTACAACATTATGTTAATAATATTTCTATCACTGTGACAAGTGCATAATATAAACAGGAGGAAAGGTTTATTTGCTTCCAGTTCCAGAGGTTTCAGTCCTTGATCACTTGGCCCTGTTGACTTTATAGTAGAGGAAACTGCTCACCCCAACGTAGCCATTTAGCCAAAAAAAGTGAGGAAGGGCTGAGGTTTCCAACATCTCCTTCAAAAGCATGTTTCCTATGACCTTCCACTAGGTCCCACTTAAAGATTTCCCACCTTCCCATAGAATCACAGACTTAACAACCAAGCCTTTAGCATTTGGTCCTGTGGGGGACATTTAAGATCCAAACCATAACAAATATATAAAGCATTTTGGTACTTTCTCCCCTATGTATTTTTATGTATTTGTTACAACTCACTAAATTTATAATGTATTAGTGGATAGTGATATACTGTTTGAAAAACAAGCTCAAGTGTGTGTACAAGGAGACATGTCTATAGATGTTCATGGTGTCGTTAATAAAAGCAAAAACTTGGAAATCAATGCCTATCAGTGTATATAATTTGTAATATGTTCGTAGGAACACAGAGGACTAATTAAAATTAATATATTAGAGCTACCGAATTGATATGCTTGAATTTTAAAGCTTGGTTTGTGAAAAAGCAAGTTGGAGGATATTTATGTGAAGTTTCGAAATATATGAAGCATTATAAATGAAGAATATATAAAGATAAGAAATTATATATGTAGGGAGATGCATCTACAAGGAGTATATAGAAAGTTTTACCTACAATATTTGTTTCTTTGCTGAGAAGTGGACATATAGTTATTTCTTATATTGTTGCTAGACCTTTTTATGTGCACATTTTTTTGTTTTAAGAAAAAAGAAATTTCTTTGAGCTGTCCATATTTCATAGTAGCATAGGAGCATCATCTCATAATTGTGGTAAAGTTACTTTTTGAGGGATTGAACCCAGGGGTACTTTACCACTTTGTACATTCCCAGTTCTCTCTCTCTCTCTCTCTCTCTCTCTCTGTCTGTCTTTCTTTTTATTTATTTATTTTTTGAGACAAGGTCTTGCTGAGTTACCTCAGGCCTTGCTGAGTTGCTGAGGCTGTCCTCAAATTTGCGATATTCCTGCTTCAGCCTGCAGAGTTACTGGGATTTCAGGGGTGCCCACCACCCGTCTTAAAGCTATTTTTGATTGTCTGCCTGTGTCTAGGTTGATAAAACTTAAATCAGATTATAACAGCTTATATTTATAGAAGATTTAGTAGGAGTACTTTACTTATATTAAGTGACTTCATTCTCACAATAACCCTCTGAGCTAGATACTACTATTATCACTGTTATACAGGTAAGGAAACCTAAGAAAGAGGAAAGTAACTTGTCCAAGGTCACACAACTAATAAATAGCACAACTAGGATTTGAAATCAGAGTGTTTTGTTCCAGAACCTGTTCTGTTTAAGCAGTATGTTATAGAATCTCAACATGAGAAATAGACACTGTCAAAAATGTAGGGAGGCTGGAGGGATTAGGAAGGCTAACAAGGAGGCTGGAGGGAGGGAGTATGGGGGAATCATCTTAGAAGGAGATCTCCAACCTCCACGAGAAGTCCATTTAACACAGGGGTTAATTGGGGGGGGAAACAGAACCATGGGGAACCCAAGGAGGGAAACCATGGAATGGCATCAGCCTTGGCTAACTATGTGAATATACATTTGTTCTTAAGAAAGATAGGGGTCTAGAAGGGACTGAAATTTATTAGAGCAAGGAACGAAATATTAGAATTCTAGCATTCTTTTAGTTACAAAAGAGAGGCAAATGTGCTTTAATATTAAAATTTCAGCTAAAGTGACATTATTGACTT
>PVKS010039844.1:0-16987 GCA_004027875.1 Aplodontia rufa | reverse complement strand
CTGACTGGTGTAAGGTGATATCTTAGTGTGGTTTTCATTTGCATTTCTCTGATTACTAATGATTTAGAGCACTTTCTCATGTATTCATTGGCTTGATCAATGTCCTCTGGTGAGAAGTCTCTGTTTAGCTCTTTGGCCCATTTATCAATTGGGCTGTTGGTGATTTTGTAGCTGACATTTTTGAGTATTTTATAGATTTGACTTGCTTCTTTTGTAGTGTTTTTTCTTTGTAGTTATTTTTTAGTTCCTTGAATTACAAAGTTAAACTGAGATATTTCATTTTGTTTTTCATATAGTCATATAATCACACATCACTATTATTTTCCCTCTTAGAACTGTTTTGCTGTGTCTCATAAGTTTTGATATATTATTATTTTCATTTCCATTTGTTTCAATTTTTTTAAATTTCTCTCTGATTGGTTCCTTGATACCTACATTCTTTCTTCTGGAATGTGCTGTTTAATTTCCTCATAGTGGTGAATTTTGCAATTTTTCTTCAATTATCAATTTCTACTTTTATATCATTGTGATAAAAAATGGCATTCAATATTATTTCAGTCCTTTTTAATTTTTTAGCGCTTTCTTTTGGCATTGAGATACAACTATTTTATGTGCATTTGAGATGGATGTGTGTGTTCTGTTGCTTTGGGAAGGAATGTTCAGTGTGTGTTTGTTACGCTCATCTGCTTATAGCATAGTTAAAGCCCAATGTTTATTTATGTACTTTTTGTCTGGATTATCTACTTAATGTTCAATGCAGGATATTGAAGTCTTATATGATTATTTTGTGGCCATCTCTGTTTCCCTGCAGATCCATTAATATTTGTACTACATATTTAGGTGCTCTGATGTGGACAATTATATTCTCTGAAAAGACCAACTTTTGATTGAACACCTTACAACGTCACTGTCTTGATGAAGTGGTGATGAATTGGTCCCTTTATCATTACACAATGACTACCTCTTGACTTAAGGTCTGTTTTGTGTGACACAGGCCTTGCTACTTTCTTTTGGTTTTCTGTCATGGAACTTTTCCTCCATTCCTTTGTTTTTAGTCTATATGTGTTTTTTAGACTAAAGTGGGTCTCTCCCAGAGTATATGAATTTGATTCCTTTATTTTCATTTAAATCTACCCATCTTTCTCTTTCAATGGTGAATTTAATTTATTCTTTTTAAAAATTAGTTATTGGTGGCTAAGGATTTATATTACCAGTTTGTTTATTTTCTCTGGCTGTTTTGTAGATGTTTCATTCTTTTCTGCCTCTCTTGCTTTTATTCCTTGTGATTGGATGACTTCCTGATATATTTTATTTTGATTCTAATCTCTTCATCTTTTGTGTTTCTACTAGAAGTTTTTGCTTTGTGGTCCCATATGGTTTATATTAGACATTAAAATTATAATAGCCCATTTTAATCAGGTAATTAATTTGTTCTCTTACAAATATTATACTTTTCCTTCCTTTACCAAATATTTTGTTTTTGATATCTTGATTTACATATTATGACCTTGTTAACCATTAACAAAATGTGAGTTATAGCTACAAGTAATTTACATGTATAGTATTGAAATATTTCAAATTTGACTATATGACACAATTGTATGTACCAGTAAATTTTATACTTTTATGTATTTGTACATTAGTAAAGTTCTTTGCATTTCATTAAAAGAATTCTTCTTTTAGCAATTCATATGGGTCTGATCTAAAAGTGAAGAAATCCCTCAGTTTTGTGTTTTTATTTATTTATCTATTTTTGTCTGGGAAATTTTTTAATTCTCTTTGATTTTCTGAAGGGCAGATTTGGCAAGTAAAGTATCCTTGGCTGGCAGTCATACTCTTGTTTTATAAATCTATCGTCCACTCATTCTTGGCCTGTAAGATTTCTGCTGAGAAATCTACTTTTGAGTTTTTCAGAATCCCTTGTAAGTGATAAATCTCTTTTTCACACTTACTAGAACATATAATTTTGCAAATAAGTGTAGGAAAATATTAAAATTTATATTCTCCATGAACAGACTATACCTTCTATGTTGTTATTAGAAAACAGAACAAAGATAAGCCATTGTAATCTTTCTCCCTGAGATTGTTGTACTGGAACTTCAGATTCCAGGTGTCAGATTTTTTGAGTAGATGTACAACCCTGATATATGAAATGAGAGAGTTTTTGTTTAGCTTACAATTAGTTAAAAAAAGTATACAGACTAAAGATGAACAGTGAAAGTGGCTTGGGTTTCTGGTGACTTTTCAAGTTTTGATTTTAAGTTCTTGTATGAGAACTGGATATTTTCCTCTTTTTTTTCTTCTGAGATGACTTTCTCTCATAGTATATTCTTTCTTTTCTTGTTAAAGGTATATGAAGTTAGGATCTATTGAAATCAAAATAATCTAACAAAGACAAGCTTTACAGAATTAAGAATTCTGAGAACAGAAGAGAGCTATGTTAAAATACGGAGAATGAGTTCTACAAGAGTACCTATGCATGGGGGTATGAGGGGAGGGAACCGGGATGTTTCTACTCCCTTAACCAGTGCCACCATTAGATAAAATCTAACTCCATAAAGAGAGGAGCTCATTTTTTTCTTTTTTAAGAAAGTCTCTGGGACATGAAGTTCTTTGTTGTAATGAGTACAAGTCAAGTGACAGAGCAAGCTTTTGTCTGGCCACTTGCATTCTACCTGAGAAGATGAAGCTGCTTAGCAACACAGCCTAACATAATATCTCTACTTTTGTTTTAATGTTTATCTGTACATTTTAACTGTCTATACATTTACTTACTGGAAAATACAATGATTTGAGTCTATGCTATCTGTAGCAAAATCTAAATCTTGGTTAATACCTTCCAATTTTCTATCAAAGTTTATACTTGCTCATATGAACCATGTACACTTCCCTAGCAATAGTGTTCTTAAGCTGTGATTAGTAAACAACTAACTTGACTTTTTCTTAAAGCACAGTACACAAATTTGAAAGCATAAATATTGTTTTAAAGCACTCTAAAACGAACGTATTTTATTCCATGCTGACAAGCAAACAAAGGATTTCAATTTCTGAGCTTCTAGCCATCCTGTCAGTGGAGAAAAATGCATTCATTGCACTGGGGTGATGTGTGTTCTTTGGAAATCATGAAGTCAGAAAAAAAATGATTGACTAAAGTTACTTATTAAAATAAATGACTGACTACCCAAGGACAAATTTCCAAACTTGTATTAAGTTATTCTATGTTATTTCTATTCTCAAGAATGAAAATACTTACATAAGTCAGTCATTTTTCTTAGTTCATTGACAATAGAAAAATCATTTGACTGGACAGGTTAGTCAAACTATATGAATGGAGACAGATATTATCCAGTGTCCATAAGAGTATAAAATAAGTATCAGTCCCATTGCTCCTTCAAACTGTATAATTTGAATGAAGATTAAATTTGAGAAATTAAGTTCCTTACGTATCTCACCTATCTGTGCCATAATCCATTAATCAGGAAACTAACTTTGGTTGGTTTCACATACAAAACAATAGAAAAATAGTGTATGCTGCTATTTCATGGTTTCAAATATTTTAACGTTTTATGTATAATCTCTGATTGTTGGCTTAAATGCTTCATTTCTGAAAATACGATTGACATAGACTGAAGAAATCTTGGACAGAGCACCAGTTTTCCTCAGGGTCCTAACTATTGTGTGTTCTATATATGGTAAGGTTGAACTTGAAAACAATCTCGTAGTGATTCTAAGAGAGGGAAAAGAATAAGGAAGTCCCTCTAGTGTACCACAGGAATAGCATGAAAGATAACAGAACAATGACATGAGTAGAGTGATCTGAAAATTGGCACTCATACAATAAAAGCAATTCAGTCAGGAAAGCTTTTAACATCTTGGCTTCTTCTAAGGAAAACCTCTACTTCCTTCTCCCACCTTTATTATCCATATTTGACAATCAGGAAGCTGCTGAAGTGATAGGATTTTTAGAGCCCTGAGCTATTCACTGCAACTGCAGAAACTTCATTTTTCTTGCACCTGAAGTTTGCATCATTTCACTTATTCCTTCAACTATAAGTCCTTCTGCCTAATGTCTTTTTGTGGTAAACTATGATGGTGAGTATATATATTTCCTTCTACTTTACTATTATTACTATTATTCTTCCAAATGATTGCTAAGAAACGTAAAGACTGACAGATTGATGTTGAAGGTGAAAAATCCAAAGTTTGGATCACTGATAGGATTAAACCGGTGCGTGTGAGTGTGTGTGTGCGTGTGTGTGTGTGTGTGTGCACATGTGAGTGCACAGCTTTTTAAGTGAACATGTTCCAAGAGAGTAGCAGAATGGGTCATGGGTGCTAGCAAGATTCTTTTTTTGTTTTGTTTTGTTTTTAATTTTCTTGGGAGGATGGAGCCAAAAGAAAGATATGAACACTGAAATACAAGCTAGAAATTTTGAATAATTTTACAGTTTCACAGTTATGCCAAGAGGTGGCTTCATGCAGTCCTTCTGATCTCAGTTTCTTTTGTACTGAAGATATGCCTAGGGAGCACAGAGTCATTTGGTGCATTTGCTACTCACAAGAAGTAAATGTGTGTTCAGTTTTTTGTCTCCCTAATATGTTAGCAAGCCATTTAAATCATTTACATGAGCTGAATATACTGAAGAATTAGGCTACTCACAATTAAAGACCCTGAAATATATGGGGATTCATGAAATAGAGTTTCATTTGTAACTTAGCTAAAAGTTATAGATCATATTTTGGAGTAGAGATTAGCTTTTCAAATTCAATATAAAATATGCAACTGTAACCACAATACCTGTTTGGGAAAATTATATCTCCACAGAAATTTAGTGTCTTTTCTTCTTTTAACTTTAAGGACATTTCCCAGACTAAAATTATGTGGCCTCACAAAATAAGATTTTACTTTGCTTCTCTTGGAAGGATCTGATCCATCCTATTAGTCTGAACCCTGTAGTTCTCAAAACAGAAAATGGAATAAGTTGTTGAATATGGAGAAAGGAATCCTTTGCTAAAATAACTTCTATGACTCACGACTGTTGCCTACAATTTCATCATTAGAGTCATTTGCTGGAAGACATTTCATTCTATGCAAGTTAAAATAAAATGATAATGTGCATGCTGTGGACAAGCTTTCCAGCCATTATCACTCACAGGCTGGTGGGAATTGTCAAGTCTTTTCTAAAACTGCCCCAGGCTATGGGCAATTTTGAACATACAGTATGGTCAGTATGGGCACTAAAGAGTGAGTGGATTGAGATATTTCAGCTTTGCTACCATTGTCATGACCTGGTATTATTTCCATGAATAGCTGACATTTTAAAAGAAATATTTTGATTTTAAATGAACTTTTAAGACTCAGCATCCTGTTCCAAGCATACTTCTGCAATGTCTCACTTACATTAGTCCCTCCTAAATTGCAAGGCCATAGAATTGAGTAAAGATAGGAGAGCTTTCTCTGCAGCAGTAGTCTGCAGAGCCAGGCTTTTATGAGATTGCCAATGGCTTGATTGGGAGTGGTTGGGGATAGGGAGAGGACAGAGCAGAAAAGCATCTTAACCCAAGATGCTTAGGTCTGGAAAATCCAGGCCCAGTGTATGAATATGTTAGAACTTCAAGTTGCATGAATCTGAAGATAAGATGGAGACAGATCCAGGATTGTACTGAAAGCAATTTTTTTGCAGGGGGGTACTTAATTTTGAACAGTGTTCTTGGGTGGCAGCTAGATCTAATGGACCCTTGCTATTTGGGGCAGAAGGAGAAACACATACATTGATTAGGATAAAAATGACTTCCAGCCATAATATACCTGGTTTATCTCAACTAATTTCAAAGAGGCAGGCACATTCCCAGTATCAGGGTCTGGTGGTAAAACCACCTTTTACTCTAAAGTTTTTTTTTCCTATCTGGGAAACTATGTGAAAAAACTGAGCTGGATTACTCAGGAACAGTTGTGGCAGTTATGATACAAGATGGATGCAGTCATGTCAAGCTGAATCCAGACACTGAGCGAATCTTTGTGTTGTGGTTTGGATGAAAGGTATCCCTCAGAAGCTTTATATTGAGACAATGTAACAAAATCTAAGAGGTGAAATGGTTGAATTACGAGACCCTTAACCTAGCCAGTGAGCTCATACCCTGATAGGGATAAACTGGCATCTGAAGGCAGGTAGGGTGTGGTTGGAGAAGGTGGCTCATTGAAGGTGTGCCTTTGGGGTATATATTTTTTATCTGGTATGGAGTTTTTCCTCTCTCTCTGTTCCCTAGGCCATGCCTTGAGCAGCTTTCCTCTGCCACACTATTCCTCCATGATGCTATGCCTTAACTCATACCCCAAGAGATGGAGCCAGCCATCTGTAGATTATGACCTCTGAAACCGTGAGCCCCCAAATAAACTTGTCCTCCTAAAATTTTTTTGTCACATCTTTTAGTCACATCAATGAAATGCCAGCTAATATGCCTTGCCATTTGCATATGGTTGTTCTAGAAAATAATCTTCAATTTCTTTATGCTTATTCTGCTTGCTAGATGAACTGAGGACTCAAAACCGTGTTGAGGATTCATTTAATCTTCTTAAAAACAGCTTTTGTGCCATCTCATAATTTAATATCATTTGCATTGCACTTCTACAGAATGCTTTTTTTAAAATAAAGGTCCATAGTAGCTCTCTATGACATCCTTTACTCAGACAACATTCTCCTCCTGAAGAATGACAAAATTGGGGATTCTGCTCTCCTGGACATTTCTCTTCTTCATTTATTGAAATTTTTATTAAGTAGCCATTTGCCTAGGTCCTGGGACTGTTTCTAAATTTAGGAACAAAATAATTTCATGCTTTGTGGTTATGAATCTATTCTATGCAACATTCTTTCATACAGTTTCAACCAGTACTTCACCATTGTCTGTTTTCACATAGAATTTTGAGAAGTATTGTAAAGGTTCTTTCAGTACACTGGCCCCCACATATTCTCATCTGTCTAGGACTAACTTTTATAATCCCTTTAATTATTCCTCATATGGCATGATTTTCTATCTTTCTAATCTCTTGGTCATTCTCAATGACCATTTTGCCCTCTAAAGCACAGTCACAATAATTAAAGTCACACACTAGATAGAGAAAAGCAACAATTTCACACTTCTTAGTCAGTTTCATGCTTGGACTAATATAAACTAAATTTTTATTGGCCTTTTCATGGCCATATAGCAAGGTGAATTAAAATTGAGCTTACTGTTTATTAATATGATTTGGTTTTACACATCTCTGTTCCACTTTAACTTGAAGAGTCTGCTTTTGAAACTCATTCGCTGTCCTCACATTTATCCCTGTTAAAGTTCATGCCATTAGATTCAGTTCATTGCTCAGGCCTGTCATCATTGTTTGAAATTTTTATTCTGTCATCTAACGTAGTCACCCTCCTTTTCAGCGTTGGGACATTCACTCGTTTCCTGAGCATATATCTTCTTTACTGTCATATAGCTATGATAAAAATGTTACTGTCACAATGTCAAAGACTGTCCTTGAGGTTGACAACAACCCAGTAAGAAATACTCTTCACATAATCATTCAGTTATTAATCTACAAGTGAAAGAAGTATCTTGAATCTCTCTTTTTAAATGTTACTAAATTACATATTTAAAAAACCCAAATTTTTTGGAGAGACACATATATAATTCTAATAACATCATCATATTATAAAATTGAATCTGAAATGTCATGGATTTGGTAAATCTATGCTGATTCTCAACAATCACTGCTTCATTTCTTAATTATTTTTAACAATCCTTTTGAGATCACAAAATTGTCTTTCTTCAAATTTAAAACAATTGGGTCTCTCCAATCATCTTGCATGCCTCACTTTCCTCATATCTCCTTAAAGCACACTTATGTTGGTTTAGAAACCCATCTTCAACTTCTCTCAGTACACAGAAAACATATGAAGAAAATATGACGCTGTGACCATTTCCAAGGCAAACACTGGTCCACGTGTTTATGTACCTTGAGGGCAGGCTATAAGATCGAAGTCAAATAACTTCCTTAGGGCCAAGCTCCCATTTTTCTTCTATCCCACAAAATGTGTGCATCATTGGTCAAATATACTTAAAATTTTATAATGGAGATATTTTTCCTTGGATCAAACAGTTTAAATACCAGGTTTTCCAACTTAACTCTATTTTAAGGACCTCTGCAAAAACCTATTCTAAGGAATTGTAGAAAATTCAGGTAATGTAAGAAGGAAAGAATCAGAATTGACACATTCATGGCTTTGATTTTCATTAGCTCCAGTCCATTAAACAAGCATTTGCCAGTGTAATATTGTATTCATAAAACAACTGAAATATTCATTAAATGGAAAAATGGCTGGGGATGAAGGCCAACCATTTCTCGTAGACAGTTTTGCTGCAGGAATATAGCTCACCAGGGTCCACTGCTTTGCTTGCGAGTTTATTTATTTATTTTTTTAATTTAACGAATTTATCCATGCATCATTGGACAAATATATTTAAAATTTTATGTTTGAAATATTTTTCTTTGGATGAAGCAGATGTAATACTAAGTTTCAAACACTTCTTCTGTCAAAGCTCCTGACCCATATGATTGAAGTCATCTGACAGATACAGTCCTTTTATGTTTTAAGTAAAGAGAAACCTCATCTGATAAATCAATTTGATTCAGTGTCAACATCCACTCACACACAAAAAAGAAAATTTTTGGTGATTACGGTCAATCTATCAAGCATTTTGAAAGTCTTTCCTGGGATAAATGAATACACATCACTTCTTTCAGATCTGTAATTCAGTAAAGATTTGTTAGGCATAAATGTTAGTACAAAACAAGGTAATATAATTAAATGACAAGAGAATGATTCAGGGAAAAACAGTGAGCCAATTTAAAAACAGGGCAATGTTGCGTATGTTGACTATATGTTTTAGATGAGGCTTGGTTTGACAGAAATACGGGGTATTGTACTGTTCCATCATGTGCACGTACGAACATGTAACAACCAGTCCCATCATTATGTAGACTTAGAATGCATCAATAAAAATACAGAAAAACAAACAAAAAAAAAAGAGAAACACAGAGTGTTTGATTCAAAATGTATGGTGGAAGACCCATGATGGTCATATGCATTTGGTCTGAAATTAGAAAGCCTTTATTTAAATCTGTCTGGCTTTTTCACTAAATAGATTTTTGTGAAATTGAACAAGTCACTTTCTACATTTGAGAGATCAGTATGATTTGTAAAGAATACTTAAATAATCCCCAATAAAATATACTAAAACTTAAATCATAAGCATATGATATGTAAAGACATGAAAGTAAAAAAAATTTCAAGTATGATCACAGAATAGATGCACAATCTAGTTTTGCGGGGTTTTATTATGTATGAGATAAACATAAATGGTAGGATATTATCTTTACAGATCCTTCAGTTATAAAAATAAACAGTTTGAATTGAAAATTCCAGCATAACATATAAATAAAATGTATTAATTTTAGAATAAACTTGGATTAGCTTTAATAAATATCTTCATCATTATTGAATATAAAGAGGAAATCAGTACTCCCTTTTAATTCCTGGCTGCTGGATTTGTTTTTTTACTCTAATTTTGTCTTTTCCAGAATTTCAAAGAAAATGAAACATGCAACACATAGAGACTTTTGTATTGATTTTTTTTCACTTTCCCTAATGGATTTTGGATTCATGCATGTTGCTGTGCATCACTCATCCATTATTTTTTTTGGCTGAGTAACAGTGTCTATATAGTAAACTTATAGCATATTTCCATTTATGAGTTGGTATGTATTTGAGTTATTTGTAGTTTGAGACTACCTTGGATCAAGCTGAAAGAAAATTTGAATACAAGTGCATTTTGGATGATTTCATGGAGGGAAATATTTAGGAGTGATATGGTAGCTCACATGAAATTATATGTTTAATTTTGAAGAAGATATCAAATTATTTTCTAAGGTGGATATACCATGTGCCAACCCCAAAACCAATGTGTAAGAATTACAGCTGTTTATGGTTCCTTGCCAATATTTGAAACTGTTGTATTTTTATTTTGGATTACAGTATTATTTCAGTGTGATTTTCATTTATATTTCCATAATAGCTAACATCATCTTTTTTCTGTTTTTTGTTATATCTCCTCTTGTGGGGTTAGTTTTTTGCTCTAAGTAAAATTTTTTATTTGATTTAATTGTGACAATTAATTTTGGATTTTTGTGTTATGCCTGGCTTTAAGTACTTCATCAAATATGTGTTTGTCAACTATTCCTCTACCCTCTTCACTATATAGCTTGCTTTTCTTCTCTTAGTTCAACATAGTTATATATATTGAAAGGATTTGTTGCTACACGTTCATATATGTGCAGGTAATGACAAAATAACTTAAATCCCATCTTTGTCCAGGATCTCCCCCTCTTTATCCCCTTCCCAGTCTCTTGTCTCCTCTGTAATGGTGCAGATATAAATGGCCATGCACATATATGTTAATTGTTGAAATTTCTGAATTTATAAGGCTGCCTGAGTATAATGTGGTTTCTCATGGGAGTCAGGTGAGCCATACGGTATTGATTACCCCCTTTTCCTTCCCTTTCCTCACTCCCTATCTCCTCCCTCAGCTTCATAGAAATTGTTCCCCCAGATTATGTTTTACTTTGAATTTGGTGGGTTCTTATTATTTTTTTTAAAAAAGAACTTTCTCAATTTTGGTGAAGTCTAACAGTATACCTCTTTCTGGTTGGTAGTAACTACATCCTATTTAAGATAGGTTTGCTAAGATAATCTTCCATGTTTGTAAAGAAGTTTCATAGATTTTATTCCTAAATGCAGACAGAAACTCCTCTGTAGAAAATTAAGTGACTATGAGTGGAAATATCTCTGGGTTCTCTATTTTGTCTGTTCTGATATAAATACTATAGTGTCTTTTTGTTTTTAAGTGAGAGAGGGACAGTGAGACAGAGAAAGAGAGAATCAATTTTTATTTACTTTTTCATGTGGCTTTTGTTGCTCCGACACTTTGTTGTGTTTGTGGTGCTGGGGTTTGAACACGCATCCTCGTGCATGCCAGGCAAGTGTCATAACCACTGAGCCACCACTCCAGCCCCAATACTATAATGTCTTAATAATTATGATGGTAAATTTTGCAATAAGATAGAGTAAATTTCTCAACTTTATTTCTATTTTTAAGTGACAGACTTTATTTAAGAAAAAGAGAGAGAGAGAGAGCAAGAGAGAGAGGGAGGGAGAGAGAGGAGGGAGAGAGAGAAGGAGGGAGAGAGAAAGAGAGAAGGAGGGAGAGAGATAGAGAGAAGGAGGGGGAGAGAGAGAGAGGAGGGAAAGAGGGAGGAAGAGAGAGGGGTTTGAGTCAATTTGTATTTTATTGTTCCATCCGGCCTTTGTTTCTCTGACACATAGTTGAGTATGTGGTGCCGGGGCTCAAACCTAGGTTTCTGCACTTGCTCCAACAGCTGAGCTATTGCTCCAGCCCCTAGACTTTATTTTCAGAGTGATTTTAGGTTTATAGAAAATTAAGCAAAGATACCTTCTATCTTTCTATGCATGGCTTCCTTCGTCATTAACATCTTGTCTTAGTGTGGTACATTTGCTACAATTGATAAGACAATACTAAAGCATTTATATGTTTTTATTCACTGAAGTCCATAGTTTACATTTATGTTCACTCCTTGAGTTGTAAATTTCTAGGAATTATTACAAATTAATAATGCCATGTATCTACCATTATAGTATCAGAGAATAGTTTCACCTCCCTAACAATTTTCTGCACTCCACCTATTTGTCTTTTCCTCTCTTTGAATCCCTGACAATCATTAATTTTTTTCCTCTGTCTCTATAGGCTTGCATTTTCTAGAATGTCAAAAAGTTGAAATAAAAAGTATGTAGTGTTTTCAATAGTATTCTTTATTTAAACAATATGCATTAAAGGATCCTTTGCATTTTTTATGGATTGATATTTATTTCTTTTTGTCACTGAAAAAATCTGTTTTATGAATGCACCACAGTTTGCTTTTTCACCAACTAGGAGACACCTTGTCTATGTCTAGTTTAAGGATGTTAACAAAAATTTGTGTGCAGGTTTAGTGGTGGCTTGAGTTTTCAACTCCTAAGTATGAATGTCCGGGAATGTGAGTATTGGATCAGATGATTAAAGCTTAAGGAATTGTTACAGACGAGCTGTGCCATTTTGCTTTCACACTAGCAAGGAATGATAGTTCCTGTTGTTGTGCACCTTCACCAATATTTAGCATTTGCAGATTTCTTTTTAATTTTTATCAATCTAATAGGTACAAAGTAATTTCTTATGATGTAATGTTGAGTTTATTTTCATTTACTTATTTGCCATCTACATATCTTTTTGGTGAGATGCCTATTCATACATTTTTCTGATTTTACATCCATGAAAAGGGAGATTCCTCAGAGATCAGATGAGAAGGAGCAGGGAAGAGTAGACACAAGTTGCTGCAGAATCTCTTTTACACAATATTTTTTAATTCCAGGGACATAGACTCACTGTTTACCTCAAATAACACAGTGTTAGAACATGCATAAACTGAAACTAAAAAAGGAGCAGAAAGTCTGTAACAGAGGCAGCTCTTGAAGCTAACTGCACTACCTCCTCTTCTAATTTATTTTCTTGCACACATGCCGTTATGCCTCTGTCATGTATACCTCCTGATCTCTCTCATCATTTTGTTTGCACCTGACCATTGTGACTGCCACAGACCTCTTCATCATCATTTTCCGTCTCAGCTTCCACTAGGTTCAGTCTGCCTCTTCTTGGTTCAAGAAGATGTAACCAAGCAGGTTGTCTCCTGCCCCAATTTTTCATTAAAGGTTATGGATCTATATTAGTCAGGGTTTTGTATGGGAAAAGAACAATAAGAAATGTATATGTGTAATTATTAAAAGGGATTTACTAGACTGGTTTACATGATCAGAAGCTGATAGTCCTGCAAAACACCATCCGCACACCGGAGAGCCGTTGTAACCAACAGCTGCTCGTTCCAAGAAGCCGGAGCCTCAGAAAAAGAGGAACCAATGATGCAGCCCCCCTGCAAGAAGGACACAACCTGGAAACGCATTGGACAATCACTGATCAGAGTCCATGTTGGAAAAGTGAAGGAGCCAAAGTCTAATGTTCTCAAGTGACCATGGCAACAATCAGCGCACCTATTAAGGAAGAATGATGATTGCATCTTCCAGGGCTTCCTCCTTCTGCCTTTTGTTGATTGGGTTCCAGCCTATTGGGCTATATGCCATTCCTTATTTTGCCGTTCCACATGTCAATTAACTCAGGAAAAACCCTCATCGATATACCCATAAATCTCTTATCCTAGGCATATCTTAATCGAGTGAGGTCAACAATCCAGATTCATTGTCACAGGATTACAGATCGCTTGTCAATTAATTAAGTCAATTAATTTACTGTCGTTCTAAAAGATGCGTAGGGATAAATGGGTATCTACAGGGTTAGCACCAAAGAGGGTAAAACATGGATGTTTATTCAACAAAGTTTCTTCAGAGACACAATTAAAATGAACTTTGAGCTGTAAAAGCAAATAGAAACTGTATAACATGGCTCCAAAAAGTCATTCTGGAAGTCATTTCAAACTTGAGGAGGTGGAAACTACCTTAAAATGTCAAAGTAAGGCGCTGGAGCTGTGGCTTGGTGGTTACGGCGCTTGCCCAGCATGCGCAAGTACACGGGTTCAAACACCAGCAACCCACGTACACAACTAAGTGTCAGAACAACGAAAGCCCTGTGAAAAACTCAATAAAAATTGATTCTCTCTGAAAAAAAAAATGTCAAAGTAAGTATGAAAAGTAAAATATGTTTTAGACATCATAATTAGAAAAACAACATAAATTTGTGATGATACTACAGGGAGGAAGATTTTGTGGGAGATCAAGGATTAGAATAAAGTGTATGAAGTGCTTAATTTATCATTAGAAATAGGTGCGAGGATTCATGTTTGGGGAATAGCACAAGCAAAATCTAGAGAAAGGGATTAGAAACAAAGTGGATGGAGATGAATAAGATGGTAAAGAGGTAAATACAGTCAAATATTGCAATCAAGTTAGTTAGTACTGATAAGGCTAACATAAATAACTGATATATCAGGTTATAAAGAAATAGTAATGACTAAGGAAATACATTGTGGTTAAAATACAAGAAAGTGAGTTAGATAGGCAACTAAGCAAGTATGCTATTAAATGTTACTTTCTCATGTAGAATTTTTCCTTCAAATCTCTTCCCTTGGGGCTGGAGTGGTAGCTCAGCAATTATGACACTTGCCTGGCATGTGTGAGCACCCATGCTCGAACCCCAGCACCACATACACAGTGAAGTGTAGGAGAAACGAAAGCCACATGAGGAACTAAATAAAAATGATTCTCTCTCTCTCTCTCTCAACCTCTCTCCATTTAAAAAAAAACAGCAATCACCACCCATATATCTTATGCTTCTAATTGATTATTTAGAAGATGAATGCCATTTACAATTATTCTAGCTTCTTGTTACTTGTTATTATCCAACTACTGTAAGAAGCATCTCCAATTATGAAATTTAGATTCATTTGGAACTGTCAAATCTCTTGTAATGGGAGAAATTTAAAGCCTTAGAATCTGACAACATCGTGATCTCAATCCTTCTGCCTTTCTGGAAATTAACTTTCCCAGAGAAACAAGGCACTAAACAGCATTCAGAGATATGCTTCCTTTCCTATCTTTGAAATAAACAAATGATGTTTTATAATCCACACAATCTGGAATAATAGTCTTTTCTATTTTGTTTTATTAATACTAACAAATACTCTCAATTTATCTTTAACTTTCTTTGTAGAAAAAGAACAGAGCTATATTGACAGTAATTTAGTAGTCATTGTTCTCCTTTCTTTCCCAGAACCATTCAAAAATTGCTAAATTTTAAGAAACATACAACTTTAAGATGAACAGGAAGATAACTTTTTATATATTTTCCCATTTATTCATAAAACAAAAGATTGAAATCAACCCCTAGACCTAAATTCTTAACCTCTATTCAACTTGTCTTTCAGATCCAGTATCATATGACAGAAAATTTTAATGATATAACACATGACCAAAGACATGCAAATCATAGAAAGATCTTAATGATTAGCAAGACAAGGGACAGGGTGAGATTTGTGGAGATTCCATGGTTACTGGACATGTTGGGTGAATAGCTGGAAAATGAATTCTCTCCATGCTGGATAGAATTGGCCAAAGCAAAATATCAGCTTATTTCTTAGTACAGAAAGAAAATTGAGAAAAATGGGTAAATTTTTTAGGAAGTCACAACCCTCTTGAACTGGCCCCACATCATGGCCCTTTAAAGGGGACCTACTCCTGTTATCCTCCCTGAGGAAGTATGATGATCCTTTATATTTTACTATTGGGGGTTGCTTTAATTTCCTCTCTCCTCTCTTAGAAATTCAAAATTCAAGGCAGTTACATTTATGTTGTGGAAATACTACACAGTGATTTCCTTGATCATTTTTTCTATGATTTCATTTACTAGTTTAAGGGAGAAAAAAGAGTGAGGAAGAGGAGAGAGAACCTTCATTTCCACACCACTCTTAATGTCAAGTTATCAAGAGGAAGAGATAGCAGACATTCTAAGGAAAGTCTCCTTAGAATACAGGTCATAATTCACTCTCTTCAGATTTTGCAGAGTCAAAGAGGGATTTGTGTTAACACTGCAGACAATACAGTCTTCAGAATTTTCACTGGAGACTCAGAGCCTGCTACACATGTCACTGCTCCTCCACAGGAGAGAGACTTTGCTACAGATGAATTATGTTCAAGTGTGTTCGTTATGTCTTTTTTTTTTTTTTTAAAGAGAGAGAGGAACAGTGAGAGAGTGGAGAGAGAGAGAGAGAGAGAGAGAATCAATTTTAGTTTTTCATGTGGTCCTTGCTGTTCCGACACTGTTCTGTACGTGGTACTGGTGTTTGAACTCATGTCCTTGTGCATGCCAGGCAAGCGCCACAACCACTGATCTGCTGCTCTAGCCCCTGTTCATTATGTCTGTTTTTTTTTTAAAGAAAGAATGACAGTGAGAGAGAGAGAGAGAATCAATTTTTATTGAGCTTCACATGGCTTTAGTTGCTCTGACACTTAGTTGTGTACCTGGGTGCTAGGGTTTGAAGCTGTGTACTTGAGCATGCAGGGCAAACGCCGTAACCACCGAACCACCAAGCCAGCTCCTGTTCATTATGTCTTAGTGCTAGGAATTAGGGACTGGGATCAAAGCTTGAATTTCTGCCTGGTGAATCCTTCAAAAGATTTGTATTCCTGAGATTGGCCACAATTTTTGGTTTACCTCTTTGAACGAATTAGCATTTTGTTTGTGTGAAGAGACTGGTAGGGAGCCTGGTGGGAACCCCTCCTTAGAAGGAATAGGGAATTTGAAGGGATACCATACAAAACAAGTGGGAGAAGTCTTATGGCAGTCTTGGGTGTGATTTGCATAGAACATCTCCTTTGCATACATGTTATGTTTTAGACGTGGTGTCCCCTGAAAGTTAATGACTGAGAGGTCAGATTATTAGATTATGGGATCTGTAACCAATCCACACAGATTAATCATTTCTATGGGTTAGTGGGTGGCAACTGCAGGCAACTATGGTGTGGCTGGAGAAAGCATGCCCTGGGGGTATGCCCTTGGGAATTTTATTATCCCTTGTGCTCCTGCTCGCTGTGCTTTCTGTTTGTCATGTTCTGAGTTGCTTTTTTCTTTGCCATGATATCCTGTCTCTTCTTGAACCGAGAGCAATAGTCTACTGACCATGGACTGAGCCTCTGAACCATGAGCCACAATAAACTTGTTCTCTTCTAAGGTGTCCTCATCATGTATGTTGGCCTCTGTGACACAAAGCTGACTAATGCAGCATATATTATCACCCAATTTAAAATTCTGTGAGATAAGGGAAAGATGATTC